>QXEO01000156.1:600000-855845 GCA_007115705.1 Dactylis glomerata | reverse complement strand
GAAGGTTTGGGTCTTTGGAGCCTTGCTTGTTTCAACCAAGACTATTGTCCTGAGCTTGTGCAACAATTTTATTGCACCGTCTACTACCACAAGAGTGGGCCCGTTGATATTACTTGGATGTGTGGCAATCACAAGATCTCAAGCACCAAGTTAGCCTTTGTTACTGCTCTCGGCGGTTCTAGCTGGTTTGAGCATGAGAATATGCATGCTCAGCTGATTGCTCCTAAGGAAGATCTCATGTTTTGCTACCCCGCTGACAAGAGGAGCAAGCCGGGTATGATAGGCACTATGTATCCCGCTTATCGCCAGCTTGCTTATGTGCTTAAGGATACTATCTGTCAGAAGGCGGGCGACTACTCTGCTATTCCAGGCCACATGGTCAACGTCCTGCGCCTTGCTCATCCTGACAACATTCGCCCTGTTGATGGTATTGATTTTATTTGGAAGGAGATTCAAAATGGAGTTATCGAGAGACGGTCGCCTGCTTATGCTCCTTATCTTCACCGGTTCTTCATGTCTGCTGCTAGCGAGCATTGGGATGATATTATGTCTGGACGCCGGTTGGTCTCTCATGAGCTTCACACCCCCACTGTTGTGCCGGGGCCCATTCCTCCTGAGTATGCTGCTTCTGTTCAGCCCCGCCCTCGTCCGTCTGGTGTCTCTCGGCCCCTTGAGCATGGCAGCAAGAGGCGCCATGATCCTCAGTCTCAGGCCGGTCCCTCCACTGGACCGCGTGTTTCAGCTCCCCCACAGAGAGGGGGAGTAGCTGCTTTCTTTCGGAGTTTGTTTGCCACTTGCCGTGATGCCCGTGCCTATAGTCATGATGCCAGAGAGTTTGCCAAGGAAGGGCGTCGCCTTCAGAATGCTGATCGCCGAGCTCAGGGTCTCACTTCTGAGGCGGATCCTCCTGAGTTGGCTCCCTCTGCCTTTGTTGATATTCCGTTGCCCGATGTCACCGATGCTGATTGGTTCTCCTTCTTTGGTGGTGGCCATGGAGGTGGTTCTGATGTTGGTTTTGGTTCTGCTTCAGCTTATGCTCCCGGCGGAGCTGGTGGCTCTAATGTTGATCCTCAAGGTGGTCCTCATGGTGGTGAAGCAGGTGGTTCGACTCATGATGAGTGATGTTTTTGATGCCTTGTCTACTCTTTTTTTCTCCTTTTTGGTGCTTCGGTGCCAAAGGGGGAGAAGGAAGTAGAGTTCTCCTTTTAGTTGGATTTCGTGTGAGCCACAAGTCACATCTTTTGTGTTTATTCGTGCTTAATTGACTTGTGTACTCAATTGCTGGATTTGGTTTTATGTTGGACCTCCGTGTGGTGGTATGTGTGGACAAGCCCGTATCTATGCATGGTGATGTTTTATGATTCTATCTCCATGCTATCCTTTAACTTGTCATTATGCCATGTCTTTACTATTGTTGTTATTATATCTTGGTATAAGTGTTTTGTGAGCTAGGGGGAGTTTGCTCTTATTTCTATATCTTGAGAACTCTAATCCTAGTTGTCATCGTACACCAAAAAGGGGGAGATTGTTTAGGGCTTTGCCCTTATATTTATTTTGGTGATGATGACACTTACTTATGGTACTAATAATCTTCAAGTTTATTTCTCAGATTTAGTCCCTTGTGTTCTTGATGGTGAAAGGAAGGAGACCCCCCCAATTCAAAAAGAAGAAAAGTCGGCTTACTCCGTTTTTCCGGTTTGTATTTGAGTCGTAGGTATGCCGCACTATTAAGAGGGGCTCATGATGAACTTGCTGAGGATGATCTTTTCCTTGTTTTCCACCTCTTGTCGAGTCGAAGAAATCCGGTGTGCTCTGTCCCTGTGTCCTTCTGTCCGCCGCAGCCGGAGCAGCGGCCGGAGCAGCTCCGGACCGTACTCCGGGCGGGGCAGTGAAGCTGGCAGGCTTTCAGCCTTGCTCCGGAGTACCCCCCCAGAGCTGTTCCGGGCCAGGCCGGAGCAGCGGCCGGAGCAGCTCCGGACCGTACTCCGGGCGGAGCAGTGAAGCTGGCGTGCCCACTCTGCTCCGGAGCACTTGCCAGAGTTGCTCCGGGCAGGCCGGAGCAGTGGCCGGAACTGGCTCGGGCCACTCCGGAGTGACATCCTGATGTTGCAACGGTCACTTTTCGGGGGGCCTTTATAAGCCCCCCCTTCTTCTCCAAGGGATACCTTTTGCACGAAAAAGAGCTCTTGTTCCTCACTTTCTCTCTCCTCCATTGTTGAGCTCCACATTTCCTTGAGATCTCTCATTCCCCCAACCAAACCCTAATTCCTTTGGGGAATCGAGAGAGGAGGTCTCGATCTACATTTCCACCAAGCCAAAAGTGATCCCTCCTCAAGTTCATCAAGTAGCTTGTTACTCTTGGGTTTGTTGGGAAACCCTAGGCGTGCTAGGTCGCCCGGAACTTCCGGGTTGTGGATTTGCTTCGGGAAAGTTGTGAGGGTTTGGAGACCACCCCAAGGTCTACCACAAGTGATTGGGCTCCTACTTCGTGAGGAGGCTCAAGGAGAAGAAGGTGAGCCCTTCGTGGCGCTTGAGTACCCTTCGTGGGAATTCACACTCTCCAACGGTGACTAGCTCTCTCCCAAGAGAGTGAACATCGGGATACATCTTCGTCTCCGTGTGCCTCGGTTATTTCTATCCGAGTTCCTTTACTTGTGTTTTACCTTTGTGATAGCCTTCGTGCTTGAAGTACTTTGCATAGCATCTTATAGGTTGTTCACCTAGTTGTTAGGCTCACACTTATATCCGCAAAGCCTAAAACTAGTGAAAGAAAAGTAAAATTTGTAGAACCTATTCCACCCCCCCCTCTAGGTTAGACCATCTACACTTTCAAAGGTGCTTTCGGTGCCTCGAGCGTGGCCACCAGGTCCGTGTGTGCCGTGGGCCTTACAGATGCATCCGTTGTCGTCGTCCTGGTCATCGGGAGCGTTTTTGCCGTGCCCGCTTTCCTGCAGCTCGTTCTCGCTCTCCGGACGCTCGTGCCCCTTCTTTGGATGATTGTTATCCTTGTCAACGAAGTCGCTCTCTAATCCGCTCAGCCTCGTCGTCTCGGAGTTGGGCTGACGTTGTGCGCCACTCATCTTCGCCTGTAGCGGTGTCGCCAAGACCCTCTCCTAGGTGCTGCGAGGAGGTCAATGTCAGCGGCACTTTGGACCTCTTCTTTTTCGGTCTCAGGTTGCCTTGGTGCGTATCGAGCTCCTTCAGCTTGTCGATGCCCGCGTCGAGGAGGCGTCTCGACCCCTTCGAGAAGAGGTGGCAGCTCTAAAGTTGTTGTTGGCGCGTGTTGGTGATTCTTTGGAGCCGACGGGTGGCCTGGGGCACGCCCCCGTGCAGGCTTCGTTTCCCCTTGACCTCCACTGCGCAGAAGTCGTTTGTGGTTGAGGAAGAACATCTTTATGGCTGTATCTCTCCTCGTGGCAGTCCTTGCCAGTCACCACAGCCAGATGTGTCGGCTGCCTATGAGAGCGAGGGCATGGATGCGATCTGGATCCAGTGTTGCACATCACAACCAGAGTTTTATGAGTTATGTGAGGAATCTTCTAAGGTGCTTCCGTTGGAGGTGGGGTCTTTTGAGGCCTTAGTGACCTCGCTACCCGCAGTCGCCCGCCTCTTTGGTTAGTGGAGCTGTGCTAGCGCATAGCTCCGATGCTCTTTTTGCTAAAGAGCTTTGCGGATTGCTCGCGAGTTTGGAGGCGGCTAGCCCTGGATATGGCAAGGACATTGCATGTGTCTTGGCGGGAAAGGCTTCCAAGGAAATAATCAGGAAGGTGGAGAAGTTTCTTAGGACCAAAAGAAAGAAGATGGTCTTCACTTGGAAAGTTCCGCAGCAGCTGCTTGTTTGATGGATGCCATTCGATTTGCCAGGTTTGTCCAGTTGAGTGGATCTTCTTTGCGTCGTGGTGCTCCATGTGTTGTGAGCTCGCTGTTGTAGGTTGAGTGTGCATGTTGGTTTGGAGGTTGCAGGTTTTAAGTGTTGTTCTCGTGTGGTTTTGTTGTAACGGTTTTTGCCCGGTTTTCCATTAATTAACTGGGCAATTCTCTTCTTCTTAATTAATAGATTGAGGCAAATCTTTTGCCTCCGTTTCAAAAAAAAAAAAAATCCCGCATACCAACCCACCCATCCGCTGATCCGCGCAAATCTTGCAACATTAAAACAATTATTAATTATCCCATAACACCTAATCACGCCTACCTGGTAACAAATCCCTAAATTAGGGGCCCTAATCCTGCACATATCCGCCCCGGGCTCCTGGCATTCTCTTCTCAGGGTCGAGCCATCGTGGTCACAGCCCGGCTGCTTGCGTTGCGCCGATGGTGTAATCCCGTTTGAGGAGGACCCCATCTTCGCCGCGTCAAGGCACGCTGGGCGCTGGAGGACACCTGACTAGGCACTTCGGCGTCCAGTCGCCTCTTGCCCGCGCCGCCCTGCCCTTCTTTGCCACTTCTGGGTCACTGGGTGAGCCCCGCGTCGCCGGCGTACTCCCCCGCTGCCCCCACGTACGTGTGCCCCACGCTGCTTCCTTGTGTCATGTTTATCTTGTGCTGCTGCTCAACGCGTGCTCCGAGCGGTAAGGCTATCTTCTATACCGGCACAGCGCTGCTCACCTTTGCCGATGGGAGGTCCAGCTTAGTGATGGAGCGACACAGCTTGGCCATGTCTTGGACGGCCGGATACCAGTGTGTCTGGCCGTTGGAAGCTTCTCACTGTTAATATTTCATATGTTTGCAGTGTTCTATTTGGTTTTTAATTTTATCTACTCTTGGTATGATGAAGCACTCCATTTTTGGTTATCTTGATCAAAGTTTGAACACAATCTCGAATTAAAGGAAATAGAGGCCGGAATGGCCAACACGGTTGCGTGAATAGCTAATTCACTAAGGACACATAGGAGTCTTGTGTGTACTTCATCGGTCAAAGATTGTTAGTTTATTGATATCCATTACCTTTCATGTACCATATGATATGTGGTTAACTTTCTTATTTAATTCCTACCTTATTTTACGGACAAGGAGGTATTGTGATCTATGTTTTCAGACTGTTTGTTTTTATACGAAAATGGAAAATGAGGAAGTTGGGATGCTTGAACGAATTCCAATGCCTTTGCTTCTCCATGAAATGGTAGCAACTCACTTTTACTAGCTTGTCAGATAACAATACTGAATATCCCCTTGTAATGTAATTTCTCTTAAGCTACGACAGTAGCTAAGAGCCGAAAGAGAAATATTTTAAATTCTGATTCGGGCGAAATGAATAGTTTTTTAAACGCAACAGATAATCAGGTGCTTCATGATGATACATAAACTAAAAATTATTTTGTTGTGCTTTTCAAAAACAGAAAGTGTAGTAATTTACTGCACAACTATTTGATGTTCAAAAAAGCTAATGATGCATCCAGCAAAATGCCAATATCAACTGTAATGATATTCATGGTGTATGACCCTGCAAAAAAAAACTATATTTTCTGTAGCTTGGATTGAGCTAAATTAGGGGGTATTTTTTGGCAATTTTATTAACATGGAAGCATTACGAGAAGTATGGATTGTGAATTGTCTAGATCTTCAACCACGTCTTCCAATTTTTAGTGATCTTTTTGTAGAATGATGAATACAATTTTAATTATAGTTGAGTGGTAAATTTGATCGAGATAAAAAAGAATAACTAATATAACATAGTGTAGTTAAAGAATAAATAATAAGAATATGGGTAAGATACAAAGCGGAGAGTTATGATAGATGGCTATATTTCCTTGCGATATGCATAATTAAATAAAACGTATGTTGCACGTGCAGACTTAATTACTATATTCAAAAGAACTTTTCATGGTATAATTTTTATGTCAAAATATTTTATATTTTTCTTAACTAAAATTAATGGTTGAAGTTTGTCTTAAAATACACATTTGCCCAATAATCCGATATAGAGGGAGTACCTATTTTTTTGTGCCGTGGCATTGGTGGCGACCGCGGTGCCGGTGGTTTTGCTGCCCCGGCCGCCGACACTGACGCACGTCCGGCGGGCGCCCACCGGACTGGGAACCGCTTCCGCGTCTCGAAGATCGTTCCAGGCCGGGTCACCTACTCGCATGCCCGTTTAGGGCGTTCAAACCCGGCCGGCTCCGAAGTGCGGTGTTTTCTGAATAGAAAATCGTTACAGGTCCAACATGTGGGTGACATGGCGTGCACTTTGCAAACTACGCCCACTTGTTCTTTCTCTTTGCACACACATTTGGAGCTTGGTACACAACCATGTACCTGCTGGGCGCTGGCAGCTGAGTTCTACTTTTCTCGAGTACTATTGATTCGAAAAAAAGTTTCTATTTTTTTTTCACTGGTCGAGGGACTCGTGCGGCGACTTGTAAGCGTCCCCTGCACGGCTCTGAGAGCATTTCCCAACGGTGGTGGAAAAATACGGCGTTGTAAAATAATGTTTTTGAGCGTTAGTTTAGCAGGTTTTCGACGAAGGCCGCGATGCCAGCAAGTTTAGGTGATAAAAAAGTTCAGCGCGCGGTCGGCAAACAACTTTCTTCAACAGACATAAACCAAATAATATCAAATATAATATAGAGAATAAAAAATAATTTGTATTTAGTTATTGTTACAACACAAACAAATAGCACATCAATGAAATAAAGTTCAACATCCAGATCAAACATACAAATCAAAAGTTTCTTACACATCATTCTGTAGGGATGAGATTATTTTAAAGATCGTCATGCACTTCATTGTTTCGAATGGGATGATGCGAGTGAATAAAACATGCCACATTTTCTTCTCTCCTTTGCACACGCACTGTATGTTCCATCAATTCATAGAAGGTGTAGTCTAAATTTTTGCCACACTCGTGCTCAATGATCATGTTTAGGCTGTGCCAGCATGCGTGGCCCGCACAGGAATCCGCTCAGTTTTGTTGTGTTTTAGCTTTTGTGACAACTGACCTAATGTCTAGAACTATAGATATGCGCATATTACACGCACCAAAATGCAAGAAGCATCGTTCGCAATGTTCTGTAAGGTAGGGAAGAAAAAGTCGTGCACGGAAACTAGCTGACGATTATACCTTCCATTTTCCCACAAATTTGGTAAGCGATTTCCGGTTTCTCGTGGGCAGCAATAAGATATGAATTTTTGACAAATCAGACCACCTGCGTCAGTGTATTGTCAAAAAAGACCACGTCTGAAATTTTTGGCAAAAAAGACCACCTAGCGGTGGCGCACGTCTGGCCAGGCGACACGTGGAACGTGCCGCCTGGGCCGACGCCGGCATGTGCATGCCGCACAGCCAACGCCGGCATGTGGCCTGGCAGTTGACTCCGTCGACTGCCGTTAGGGCATGTGGGCCCTGCCGCCTGCCCCGTTCCAGCACGCTGACGTGGCGCCCTGCCGCCATCCCTATCGCCGGCACGCTGCCATCCTCTGCACCGACAGCCGACCAGCACTCACTTCTATGCAAGAAAAGGAATGGAGCTGATTTCCATGCCCGGGCGGGAGATTCGTTTGCTGTTGTGTAACAGTTATTAGACCACCGACGAATAATTATGTCGTTTAGCTGCAGCACTCGATGTCTATATAAGCAAGGTATTCGTTAATCATTCGACCACTGCACTGCTATCTTTGGTCTGTCATTCGATTTAGTAGCTATGAGTTTGCCTTGCTCCGACCAGGGCCTAAGGCCGAAGAAAATAAAGTACGCTAGTTTACCGGAGGGAATGAAAGCCGCACGATGCTGGTGCGGCGACATAGCGAAGGTTAGAGAGTCGACTGATTTTTTGGACAGGATGGGCATGAAATTTTTCATGTGTGCCAATCATGCGCATGATCCTCCGGAGTCTTCACTGCTATTTTACCGCGCTCCGGTAAGATTTTAGTTTATGAGATGACATATTTGCTCGTGTTATATTTGATGTATTAGTAAGATATATTTTAGTTTCAAGAACGCGACGAATATTTCCAATAACCAATAATTTCTTATTCGGTCCGCAACTTTTTTATGCGACCGAATATTTCCAATAACCAATAATTAACTCACGTTCGTAGAAAATTTCACCTGAAATATATATGCAACCGAATTATTAACAAATCATACTTATACTACAAGACTGAAAATATATATGACATGAGGTTTTTACCGTTACTTCAATGACTATTGGTACACTTCAAATTCTGCAGCACACAATTTCCAAGTATTACCACCGACATCATATTCATGCTATAATCCACCTATCACATAAAATCATTGGTTTCGTTAGAATGAATGCAAAAATAATCGATGCTTCATTAGCAAGTTCAAAATCATGCAACTATAATATCATCATTACCACTCTCCATGCTAATAATATGTTACATGACTAAATCTTTAACTACCATGCAATAATATAAGTAATCATTTGAAGATGTTACCTTCATACGAGAAGCTCCTCTACTTCTTCATGTGTGGATCTTCCTTAATATCCAATTTTAGCACCTTAATACCACCTACTTATGCTAAACTTGCACAAAGCACAGCTCATTACAGAGGAGATAGCAGGAGATGGAGATGCTCAGCTCATTAGAGAGGAGAGAGCAGGTGATGGAGTACGAGAGATAGCAGGAGATGGAGAAGCTCAGCTCATTAGAGAGGAGAGAGCAGGTGAGTGAATGAGTGAAGGAGCAGGCGTGCTGCATGTGTGAGGGTGCTACCCTTTAAAAGGAGAGCTCATTAGCCGACGTCGCATCCTGTCTCGTGATAATTGGAGTCTATTTAATATACAAAACAGTGTTTCAAAGCATCAAATACACAGGTGAAAACACCACAGATTGCATATCACATGCAAAAAGCATCACAGGCGGAATCTAGCAATCATCCGCGTGAGAATCATACAACATTGAAAATTCGTTGCTTCCTTTCCCAGGCCTAGTAATCAGCGCCGTTATTATCGGAACTTCGGCCGGTCGGCCTTGGCAGCGTGCCGGCTCCACCGTTGGCGGCAAGAGCCACATCGACATGCCGGAATGGGGGGGGCGGCAGGGCCCACAGAGACAACGACGACGAACGGAGTGAGCTGCCAGGCCACATGCCGGCGTCGGCCCATGCGACACGTGCCACGTGTCGCCTGGCCAGACGTGCCGCCACTGAGAAGTGGTCTTTTCTGACAAATTTTTTTAGAGGTGGTCTTTTTTGACATTTCATTGGTGCAAGGCTGGTCCAATCTGTCAAAAATTCGTAAGATACTGCATCGGGGTGTCGTTTTGTTGGACGGTGCCGTTTCAAGAAGAAACGCTCGCTGCAGGTGAACCGGGAGAAGGTGCCAACGATCTGCGCAAGAATCGCTGGACTGTCTATCAAGAAGAACCGGGAGCAGGAGCTCCCGTTGTACCAGCTAATGCTGCCAGCCAAGTTCATACTTAACAGAAACAATCAAGGACATGGAAAAGGTCTGTAGCACCGTCGTAAATCTTCAGCAAAACAACAAGACTAGCTCAGATAAAAAAGGCGGTAGCAAAACTTTTAATAAGATGGAGACTGGGTATGTCATTTCTTGTTACAACTAGAGTCATACGATAACCATGCACGATCGAATAACCAGCTTAATAACAACCAGAGCTACCTGAGGGGCGATAAACATAGTATTTCACAGATGGATTCGCCTCAAAGATGCTGCACATTTCCTTGTATCCTCCATCACTTGGGAAAAGATTACGGGATAACCTCACGGTCATTCTTTTCAGCATAGTCGCGCATCTGAGCAGGAGTTTCAACAAGTCAACTTCGTGGCCAGTTTCCTTCAAACCATCTATTTCTATTTCTTCAAGAGACATCAGCGGGATAGTTTGACTTCTCCAGTTTGGGGATTCATCACAAAGGCAATCTGGTGGGCATGCTTGTGTTCTCTGAAAGAAATGTGAAGTGTTGTTGATGTTGCATTACGAAACATCTACTCATACAGAAGTATGAACTTATAAGGCCATCTTAAGAATATATCAAAACAGTCCTCTTAAAAAAACAATATCAGGTAGCTAGATTGAAGAGTTACCTTATAGTTCCGTATGACCACCCTAAGACTAAGTATACCAGTGTAAGTCGCAAGTAGGTTCGACACCACAGCTCCAAAAATATGTCCATGTGCTACCAAAATTATATCCAGAACAGAAAATTCAGGAAGCATTGCTGTCCGTTGGATCAAGTCACAGTCCACAAGCCCATACTCCTGTACATGCATAGAGGTTCAATAAAAAAGAAATAAACAAATCAACTCATAGTACCATTAAAACAATTTGAATATGTGAAATAGAAGTAATTTTATGTGTGATTTGTGGTACAAGATCAACAACCTATGATGCATGCCTTCGGCAGAAATGAATAGGAAAGGCTAAGCATGAGCATAGCAAAGCTACATCATTCTGTTCCCCAACTGCCTCAAGCCTGGATGTTCTCAATGGTTTGTCGTTTTGAAGACCATAACTTACCAAAGACTGCCAAAGTTTCGACTTTGATCAAGCCGGTCCATCACCATGCAAGCCTTTCCTGGAATCAGTATAGAAAGCTCGCCTGGCAATATTGTTACTTTTCCAGGGAGGAGTACTACCATTCAAACATGGTCAGAGTGTTTGGCCAAATTAGAATGTCTCTGATGTACATCGAGTCATAACACTTATATGTGATGCAACAGCAATTACTATGTTGCGTGGTGCGGGGACCTGTGGTAGCTCAGGTGACACCCATGGGTGGGCAGGACGACAGGTAGCATCATGAGCCTGACAGACTCGCAGCTCGTAAGGTGGTAGCGTTATGGTCTTGGTAGGGAAAGAACATCAGGATAGGGAAATAAATTTACATTTACTCGATAAACTTCCAGATGGTACAATGGATCATTTTTTTAAGCACATTAAAACACAAAATACACACTTCTCAGACCTGGCTTCGCACTACCAAATTCCTTGATTCCTGTTTAATTCTAATGTCATCTCTGGCTCCATTGACACCCACCCCAAATTTATAATCAAACATTGGTTTCTCTTTCCTCGTCTAAAATTTCCAACTCACTCAATCCCCTGTCACACGTTGCTCTGGTTTTGTTTTAAAACGAGGGCAAAAGTTTTGCCCTATTCAATTAATTAAGGAGTTTACAAGAAGTAAAGGGAACAAAATACAAGCCTACTCTTCCGGCATTAAATCGCCCAACCGCTTCGCCCCGGCAATGACCACAATCTAGCCTCACACTTGATCTTATCTAAAATTATAAAAGTTGGAGAAATTTTTTGTCTGAAGACTCTAGCGTTCCTCTCCTTCCCAATCTCCCACACGGTAAGCAAAGTTAGGGAAGCCAAGCCCTTTCGGTGTGGGCTTGGACCCTCCGCCAATAGCGACTACCAATCTTGTGTAGATAGATCCGCCCAGTGCCTTGGGTGTAGTCCATGAAGGCCCAACCATTCCTTTAAAAGCTCCTAAACTCTAATCGTGAAGCGGCAATGGACGAAAAGGTGGTTGTTGTTCTCTTCGGTTTGCTTGCAAAGCGTTGCTCTGGTTTAAACTTGTGTACTGCACCATTCTTCTGCTCCGCACTTACCCTAGATGACTCCTCTACCATACCCCATGAATAATCCGTTCCTTGGAGGTAGTAAAATTCATAAAGGTCAAACCTGAGCACTAAAGCAACTATGATATCCTAATGGGGGTCCATGGCAATTGACGTGGCAGAGCAAGGTAGTGAGCAGGGTACCAGTGGGCATGGATTGGTGGAGCGCGAGGTGGTGGGGCAAGTTCAAGTAGCTGGTGAGCATTAAGGTATACACTGGTTTTCTATTGGGAACAGTATAGTAGTCGTAGTTGCAGTAGTGCCCCTTCGGTACAGATGCAAGGTTGTGTTTTGGAATGACGTTTTCAGAACTTAATAGACAATTTTTGTTGGCATATCAGTATATCGGCCCGGTTTGGAAAAGATGGTCAAATTTGGGATTTTTTTATATGACTCCAGGGAAATTCTTTGCTCATGGTTAAAGGGGGAACAAAATTGTTGCCGTGCTTGTTGTGATACTTTCAGCGATATTTTTTTAAAATCACTTTTCATTGTTTGGTTCTTCAAATATAGAGTATCCTAACTGTATGACGTACATAAATATAATAATTCTTCTTCTTAGTGTGCTTACTTAGATAAAAGGTCTTTTATACTTAGATACAAAGTTGTAATGCCCATCTCGTACTAGATATTAGTTGGACATTCTATTTGGAATCAATCTTATCCATTTGCTATCTAGTTGATATGTGGATGATTTTTTTCATCAGTTTACAACAACCAACTTTCCGCCAATACTATCTTCGATCCAACATTTAAGTCCAAGTTAGTAATGCGATAAGACAACTAGCATGAAGACTACCACAAGGTGAATTGAGCAGGAGACAATGCGCATCGTACAGCAGCAATAAACTTTTTCACCACTTTTCATTGTTTGTTTCTTTCTTAGTTGAATATAGATTAGATTAGCTGTAGACTAACATAACTACCCTACTATTTCTTTTTATTGCGCTTCTAAGATAAAAGGCGTTTATACTTAGATATAAAGTTGCAATACTCATGTGGTACTGGATCTTCAGCAATATATTTGGACTCACTCCATCTTATCCAGCGGCAGAGCCAACATCCAATTAATGGGTGTACATAGCACCCAAAATTTGTATTCCTACTTAGATTTCCTAAGTATTTAAGTATAATTGCTCTATCTATGTAAGTAAGGTTTATGTATTTTAAGCCTTTGGGCAAAATTAATGGGTGTACATTTGTACACCCAAGTACCCACATAGCTCCGCCCATGATCTTATCCAAATTTGATATTGATATTATTTTATCAATTTATAACAACCTACTTTGGCATATTTTCTCCAATCCAGAATGTAACTCCTTTTAGAATTTGCATAAGAACAACATTTCTAGGTTTGACCATCTATACAGAACAAACTAGTCATGTACCAACTTAAGACAACCTAGCATAAAGCCTATAAGGTAAGGTAAGCTGACCAGGAGGGAAGACGTACCATAAAATCTATGTTCAAGCGTAGGGCGTAGGCACTCTCCACAGACCCAAGCTGTGCAGACACCATACATCACTAAATCCGACATTTCGTAGCTCACACCTGCACCACCACGAGAGATCTTCTACCACCGGCGCTGAGAATAACACATTGAAGTTCTTGTCCATGGTGGCTTGCAACCTGAACTGCTTAAGCACGGGGGTCATGATATCAAGGTTACTCAGCCACCCGTAGTTGTCCAAGACAAGCTCCTCAATTGTCGGTGAGTGGACTTTGACTGTGCCGAAACCCCAGCAGTTGCATACCTCGAGCACCCGTAGGTGAGGGCACCGCCTGATCAGCTCAACAATGTCTATGCAGCAGCCACCGACAGACAGCCTCTCCAGCAGAGGCAACTCAACGCCCCCCGGTGGTAGTGTTAGATAGAGGTTGTCTATTCGTAGCTTGATCGAGGTGGCGCATCCAAAATAGGGAATCTCGATAGGAATGTCACGATCTTTACAGTGACCGCAGATATCGACGACGAGATCCGCCGGGGCGAGCCCCGCGGCGGCATTGAGCAGCGCGGAGACGCGAGCAGGGTCCAGAATCCTGTGTCTCTCGGGGATCTCTATTTCGAGGCGGGACAGAGCGGGGCATGCGATGCGACCTGTAGGAGGGCGGCGTCGACGGCGTCCAAGGGGATATCGCGGAAGTAGAGCTCGAAGAGGTGCCTCCAGAGACCGCGCCACCTGCGGGAGAGAGAGCTTGTGTGGGCGGCGGCGCGGGCGCAGCGGAGGCGAACTAGGACTTGGAGCAGCATGTCATCCGGACCGGAAGGGCGCTGATCCGGTCCTCTCCGCCGCCGTCTGGGCAGCGGCGTGGCTGGGAGCGACGGGGAGCTCCTAGCAGCGGCTGCGAGCTGAGGCGACGGCCCGACCGCAGCTCCATCCCTGAGACAAATCGGAAAGGTGCGGCGAACTACGGGGACAGAGACGGTGGCCGGTACTGAATGGCAAAGGAACCGGAACCGGCGGCGGCGGCCGAGACGAGGAACGAAAGTGTGTGTGTGGAGTGTGGTTGGGCTGGGCTGAAATGGCAAAACCAAATGAAGAGGAGAAGGTCCGAACTCCAAGCCAAGGATGGAATTTCATTCGGCAAACACTGCTTGTAAAAATCCTGTCAGTGCTTCCCTAAAAAAAAAATCCTGTCTGTGCTGAATTTTTTTCTGAATGTAACTTTTTTCTGTGTATGTAACATTTTATAAAATGCGACATTGTTTCAAAACATTCTCTGAGAATCTGTAGAAACTTGCACAAGTATCAAAAACTTTTGCAACATTTTGAGCATGCCCATGTAGCAAAAACCAAAGGAACTGAATGGCACCGGAACCAACGGCGGCGGCCGAGATGAGGAACGAAAGTGTGTGTGTGTGTGGAGTGGTGGGGGCAGCGGTTGGGCTGGGCTGAAATGGCAAAACCAAAGGAAGTGTTCAGAGGAGAAGGTCCAAACTCCAAACTAAGGGCGGATTTTTTTTACTTTCTCCCATCGAAAATAAGTCATCCACACTTATAATCAATTTCATTAGGCAAACACTGCCTGTAAAATTCCGTCAATGCTGAAAAAATATACTGAATGTAACTTTTTCTGTGTATGTAGCATTTCAGAAAATGCGACATTGTTTTGTCACATTATCTGTGAAACCGTAAAAACTTTTGCAACATTTTGAGCATGCGCATGTAGCAAACAAAAAAACAGTAGAAAAGCACCATTTGTGTTCATAAAAATGTAAAAAAATGTGTAGCTGTCTGTAATAAAAAAAAACCAATGCATCCAACGTTTGTGCATAACTCAACTCATTCAACATTTCAGGAACACCTATGTAGCACCGAAGCAAAATCACTCTACCATACACATAGAAATATTTGTAGCATTTTATTGTGCTTAAACACGAAAAATGTTGTGGTCATGTAGCAAATCATAACAACTTATGTAATATCGATATTTTTTTTCTATCCAAAAAACAGACCTTCACCAAAGCTGGTAAGTTATCTGCCCGTGTGAACTATCGTCCAGCCATTAATGCAAACTCCAACTAAGAGACACGGTACTTGCAGGGTGCAAACTACAATCTACTCCAGATGATATGTCACGATTCTCTGCCTCTAGAATGAAAATAACCACAGGGTATGGAAAAATTCTAAAGAATTCCCTGCCATTATATCGCTTGCATGCACAAGGTACCCCTTTAGAGTTCAGAACATACGAGAAACTTGTTGAAGTGTATAAGTGAATTGTCTAGCCCTTTTCATCAGTTCGGACTTTTAGTTGCGTTGGCTAGTACATAAAGTTTAACATGGTATCAGAGTTCCAAGGTCTCGAGTTCGAGTCCTGGCTTTTGCAATTTATTGTAAAATTGTTGTTACCCCTCGGTGTCAGCGTATAGCCTCTTGTGCCTACCTCTGAGTCTCTACACGTGTTAACTTGTCTTCTCCCGTCACACGTGAGTGGGGTGTTGAAGTGTATAAGTGGAGCCCAGGGTCTCGAGTTCGAGTCCTGGTTTTTGCAATTTATTGTAAAATTACTGTCGCCCCCCTTTGTGTCCACGTGTTGACTTTCTCTTCTCCCGTCTGTGTCCACGTGTTTCTCTTCTCCCGTCACACGTGAGTGGAGATGTTGAAGTGTATAAGTGAATTGGCCAACGCAACCAAAAATCCGAACTGATAGAAAGGGCTAGTACAATCCATTTATACACTTCAATAAAACTGAGATAGAATACATGAACTTGGTTCCACGAACAGTGGAAAACGAAGGTGACTTGGAAGATAATGCTCATTGCGCAGCATGCTCAAAACCTCCCTTGTATCCTGATTTGCAACAGTACACGAACTGCTTGTATATACGCACCCCAAGTTGATCTCACGCTACTATCGACCACCGGACGTGCAATTTACAAAACAGTTACAAATGAAATCATGGGAACTCTCTCATACACTCCAATACAATAGGGATGAATCAAACAAGCAACCGCGGGAATACATCATCAGCAATAGGAAGGCTGGGCTATAGACAACCAGCTGATGAATTTCCTCTGATTTTTTCGACTTTACATACTTCCAAGTTTTACTCTTGATGCCACTGTAATCCATTCAGTAGAGCTGCTGATGTCGTGGGTGTCTGAACGATCCGCTGGCATAGAGCATCTGATAAACCGGCTTGATCCTCGCTATGAAAAACACGCTGATCAGGGTTCCGCAGCAGCACACGATGGCGCAAACGTAGAAGGTGACTCTGAAACAGTCAGGCCCAAAGCAGTTTGAAGGGTCCAGCACACCAGGGTTCTGCCTAGCTGCCTCCTTGTCGTAGATATAACCAGCAAGAAGTGCCGAGAAGAAGAACGCGCCGATTGGGTTCACCATGAGCATGAAGTTGTACATCAGCCCGAAGTCCTTCAGCCCGAAAAGCTCCGAGACGGTTGGTATCATGACGGCAAACTGGACCCCGTAACATATCCCCAGTAGTGTAGTTGAAACATATATCAAGCTATGGAGACCAGTTGCGAAAAGTAGGAAGGTTACCACCATGATGATTTGTGTGCACATCATCCAGAAAGGACGAGGAAGCATTCTTGACCTGCAACATACCAAGTGTTACTCAAGAATGTTCAGAAGTAGCAACAGAAAATATCTTGTGATGTTTCAAAAGATTTTTTTAAAGATAATTCTTGATAAATGACTGTTCCAACAGATGCAAAATATAAAGATGAAGATATAGAAAAACCAGTATGTCTGAATGCCTATCAATAGTTGCAGAAGTACACGAGCAGTACTGCAGTAGTGATTTAACATGTGAGTAATATAGCAACCGAGTACATAATGTTAGCTGCTGCACAATCCTTGTGATTCTTTTTACACACGAGTACACGACCTTACATCTCTGCACTACGTCTATTGGACTGGTAACCCAAGTCATCAGATGTAATACCTGTGATGCATTCTTAGAAAATAAAGTTGATACAAACTTGTTAAAGAGAACTAACCTTACGAAATACTCAGAGACAGATCCACCGAGGATGCGGCCAACAAAGTTGCAGAAGCCGAAGAGGCACAACAAAACAGTTGTGTCATTAGCACCAACAGCAATCCCAATCTGAGCTAGGTTGTTCAGAGCAGTGACACCAGTGCCAACGCCACAAAAGTATACGATGAACAGTAGCCAGAAATCTGCCTTAACTAAGGCTTCACCGAATGTGAAATCATCCCCTCTTCTTGGTCCTCTTCTCTTTTTCAAATTCACTGCTCCCTCACCCTCAGCCAGCAGAAGATCCACATCGGTAGCCTCATCAGAATCATTGGTGCCATTAACAAAAGTTCCTGAAGTGCCACGCAGAAGTGGTTCTGCACTCTCTTGATCCGCACCAGACAAACTATCAGTTGAATAAGATGGAACAATGGTGCTGGCCTTTTCCCCTTTTGGTTTGCTTGGATAAAGTGTCATTTTTATTGGTATGGCAAGCGGAGAAAGGAGCATAAGTATCATTATACCAAACAAAAGGTACGTAATAGTCGCACTTAGTTTCAAAGTATCGCCGAGTATTGTAGCTACCATCAGATATGCACCCAGAACTACACTAGAGATTTGTGTGAACACGAAGTGGCTGTGCTCTGTTGCATTGTCCTCGTCGAGTGACGGTGTGCAAGGTCTAACAAAATACATCACCAGGATACATGCAGTCGGGATCCCCAAAGCAAGCAATAGCAGAAGGTTCGTCGGTGAATTATTAAGCATCCCGTTGAATGCTTCCGTGTAGACAGCGGCACTAACAGCGACATAACCTTTGATGAGACCAGCAACAGTTCCTCGACTGAGAGGAAAGTTCCTCATGTTAGTCACAAGTGCTGCAGTGCCCAGCCATGCGCTGCTGTTTGTGCCAATACATAGAGCTATCCACAACTGCAATAACAAAGATTGGATATTCATGGTTCAGAAATCAGAACACTATGCTGAAATTTTGGATACAAGATGTGCAAACAACCCTAAACTAAGGATTATTCATCAAGTAACCAAGTTACTCGGAAGAAAACTTATATCAAGGGTAAAGCACTTTATCACAAAAGATAAAATAATATATAACCAACGTATTAGTGCTTCTTTGGCAGCTAACTGAATTTTCGCAGGGGAAACTTTACACGATTTACAAATTTCTTCATGAATGCAATAAATCATGGATCACACCAGGAAGCTAAATGGAGGATCATGAAAGAAAAAGGGTTCATTCTTGTTTTAAAAAGATCATTTTATTTGGTTCAAGTTTGAATATGTAGAAACAATGATAGCAATAGCTGGTGTTTGGACAGAAAATTTGGTGAACTCAACTTCGGTGATTGAGCAGAAATTTCCAGATCAATGAGAAAACGATATCACAACAGTTAAAACTTGCTGCCTGTAATGTCTCTATCTTGATGCAGCTAATTAAATCTTGGAAGCAACATGTATTTTATAGGAAAAAGTCAAGATCACCCCCATGAGGTTTGAGGCCAAGTCAACACACCCCCCCTGAGCTTTAAAACCATCTAAATACATAAAACCGTCAAGCTCAGGCCTAGTGCGGCAAACAGAAGGTGAGAATACAGCAGTATGAGTTGGGTGATTTAACAACATTTTTTCAAAAAAAAATCCACGTTTACCACGCGCTGCAACACCAAAACCGACTCTGCCCCCCACTTGCAGAAAATGGTTCGTCAGACAATCAATGCGATTTGCCTAGAGAGTGGACCAACCAAATCACGACAGGTTCAACAATATTATCACCATTAAAAAAACAAGTCTGCATACCACACTTAGCTTCACGCCAGCTTGAAAAGGAAAATGTTCACTGCAGTGCTAAGGCCAATCATGGAATGGGAGCACAATGATTTTCTTACTATGGAAGGAAATATCACACGGCATACGCTATGTTTGCTGAACTCCACCAGACAATCAGCTCACTGACACGCGTAAGTAACAGGCTCAACAGATTATACCACTAAAAAACTAAAATGGCAATCATACAGAGAGAATGGAACAGCTGTGGAACCGGAATAATTGCGCACTTCAATTTAGGCCCCAATCAGTTTGATCATCTGGCCGTGCAGCGCCAAAATCATTTTTTCCGATAAGGAGCGCCAAAATCAATGGAAACATGCCAGCGAGATCATCACGCCGCGAATGTGTGGATGCAGGCAGCGAAGAGGGAGATTGAAAGGGGGGAGGTGAGTCCAGAATGCGTACCACCCAGTATGGCATGGCGACGGTCTTGGTGACGGCGAGCCAGACGGTGCCGAAGCCGAAGAAGGCGCAGGCGGATCCGATGAGGAGGATGAGCCAGGGCGGGAGGCGGTTGGCGAGCACCCCGGGGACGAGGCCGACGTTCTCGCCGACGTCGTTGGCGACGCCGAGCATGGTGAGCGTCTTCTGGTTGTACCCGAGCGCCTCCTTGATGGCGTGGGAGTAGAGCGGGAAGACGTAGGCGCTGCCGGCCGCGACCTGCACCCACACCGCCGCCGCCAGCCCCACCCACGGCGGCCGGCTCCCCGCCTTCACCTTCCCCAGCCCCCCGCCTCCGCCGCCGCCCGCCATCTTGCTCTCCTGGATCCCCTTCAGCGCAGGGGGGAGCCTGCTAGGAAGGAAGCTCACTGCTCAGCTAGTAGCCTAGCAGTGGGAGTCGTAGCTAGCTATCGGCGGTGGGTGTGTGATGATGCTCGTGGTCGGGGACTCAGGGTGTTGTTGTTGTTGTGATGTGTGTGGGGGAGAGGCCCTGCTGCTTTTGGCTGAGGTAGAGGTAGAGGAGGAAGCTCAGTTGGCACTATGCTAGCTTAGCTAACGTGGTGGTGCCAGTTAAATAGTGTGTTTTGTCCTCCTTCGGTTTGTCCTTGTCACCTCACCTCGGCACCTCGCCTCCTGGAAGCAGGGATGTCCAAGCGCCAGCGCCACCCAATTCTTTTGCGATGGAGAGCCGACAATTTCGTTCTTTTTGTTAAGGCGGGATAATTTCATCTCCTCCGGCTAAACAATAGATGTATTTTACTCTCCGTCACTATTATAAGATCCCGGAAGGTGGTTTGTGAGCTTCGCGGCCTTATGTCGTATGGGCGATGAGCGTCGTTTGGCAACTCATCTGGAGGGTTGA
This sequence comes from Dactylis glomerata, assembly GCA_007115705.1. NCBI lineage: Eukaryota > Viridiplantae > Streptophyta > Magnoliopsida > Poales > Poaceae > Dactylis > Dactylis glomerata. The sequence goes on along the minus strand of QXEO01000156.1, from coordinate 835,695 downwards.
CTTCATCTTTTTCGTTGGAGCGTCCCGTGTTTGCTCCTCCCATAGCTTTCACGGCGTCTTTCTCTCCAGCTTTGAGATGAGGTCGTCTCGTCTTAGTTGAGTGATGTTGTGTGGGCTTGCCCCTGTTGTATCGGTTTTAGTCTGGTTTTCCGTTAATTAACTGGACAACTCTCTTCTTCTTAATTAATCGAAAAGGCAAAGTTTTTGCCTCGTTTCAAAAAAAAAACTATTATAAGATCTTTTAAAATTATTTAAAAATTTATATATCTAGACATATTTTAGAGTATAGGTTACTCATTCCGGCTTATATCTAGTTTATCTTAAAATATCTTATAACAATGAATGAATGGGTAGACTATTTTATATTGGTTGGAGTCCTCTCAAGTCTCGACCGATATATATTTACCATCTCAATAACGACATTGGCATCTAACATTCCGACATATACAATGGGTCCTGGGGCATGGCTCAAGTGATGTATACTCATTTCATAGTTTTTTTTTGAAAGGCCATAATAAGGTGACACGTGTGGCGAAACCCTATATATCGAGGTGTGGTAGAACAAAAGTCACCACCTCAAACAATCCTTAAGGGATGAGCTGGAAATCAGAGTGTTGTTTACAAAAAGGAGAAGGATGTTTACTAAAATTTAAACCTTACATTGAAAAAACACCACTCTCTAAGTCCAAAAAGGATGCTATGCGAGACACTAATGGGCGTGTAGCTACACTTAGATGTGACGAAGAGCGAAAGGGGGATCAAAGTATTAATTTTAATATATACAACTAGGTGGTAATGATACAAGTATCTTTATTTTATATTCAAAGTATTAAATTGATTATAGCACCGGGAATTAAATAGATGATACAAGTACTTATCATGGAACATGACTTAGAGAAGGCAATAAACATGAAATAAAATTTTGGCATATGAAATGACAACATGATTAGCGGACTAACCATGTGCTTGAGATTTATGTCGATATGTAGGCACACTGGGAATGAAGATAGAGGGTTAGAGACCCCTCAAGGTCAAAATAGAAAAAAGTAGCATCCCAACGATTTTATACTTGAGTTGCTCGAATAATAATACTTTAAGGGGAGGTGTGCTTCCCAAGTTATGATTGGATCAAATCATAGTACACAAACCCATAAAATATGCACCATCAAGCCTTCCCATGGTCGAAAGAATCACTGTAATGTTGTACTTGTAATGTGCTTGAGTTCCAGGCCAAGATGTTCCACAGTCATGCCCTAGATGTTTCGGCTGCAGTTATACTGGCATGTTTGCATTGGGGCATTGTCGAGAGTGTTCAAAGTGGCGCAACACTCAAGAATTCCCCACACCTTTGCATGGATTTTCTGGGGGTCCGGCTGTTCTGACCCATCATGACCAGCTGATGGGACACCTTTGATCATGGCCAAACTGGCACAACTCTATGGAATGCCCCACACGATCGAAGGGCCAGAATTTTGGCCTGAATGTTCCGATCCCCGGAAGATCCAGACCACGAATTCATGCACATAACAGTTAAATTGGGGGAGCGCGGCATAAATAGCCCTCCTTCTTCCCCAAGAGTTAGCATGACTTTACCTCTCTCCTCTATTGTTTCCAGCAGCTCAAACCTTCTAGATCTTACTCCCCGGTGCTCCAACTCCGTTAACATATCATATCCTAAAAGGAGAATCTAAACTCCATCCGTATAACTTTAATTTATCTCCTCCAACTAATATCATGAATATGTACGGGAATTGGTTGATTTGAGCTAATGAATCGGGCTCAAATTTGAGTTAGAGTTTGTGCTTTAGTTTGGACCAAGTGGCATGCATGAGATGATTTTGTTTTTACCAAGACAAGAGATCACTCTAATTTTCATGTTATACCTTTGACCACCCACTAGATCTATATGTGATCATATCTCTAGCCAGTTGGGAAACTAGTGGCCATATATCTCGGTACAACCATTTGTAAACGGGTTGCCCATGATTTGTTCACTGGTGTGGTTGGTGGCATGACAACAAAATCACATGTTGATTCAAATGGGTTTTATGTTTTGTATTCGTGCCTCCTTGGCACGTGTATCTACCTTATGTGATCCTTGAGTTATAAACTTTTGAGCTGAAATAATGGCAAAAAATGGTGATATGCATCCATCAATTTAGAAGCCAGGGCTTCAAACTTTTCGATTTTTTATAATTATCTTTCCAATTACTCTCTATTTGTGGATCTAGAGTATCGTGGTACTGTTGGTCGATAGCGGTCAAAGGAGTTAGGCATCCCGCGCCCCAGTTACTCCCGCTAATTAAGCATTAGCCGTAATCCACACATCTCCCAAATTAAGGAGACCGAAATCTGAGGTCCCGGCATTCAGTGTGATATCGGCGAAAGTAAATAGTGAATAAACTCATAACTTATATGGTATTTGATCTACTCGTTGAATACCCAATGACAACGGGTACTCATCGGATATAGGTAAAATTTTGGTATGGATAGAATTTTATACCCGCTAACTCATACGGGTACAGGTATGGTGAACTTCCGCGAACTTAAAATTGTGTTTGCTTCTCTATAGATCTGGTAGCGCGGGAAGAGGCCTATCCTTTTCAAAACTTAAATGGATAAAACCCACGAGAGCTTGTTGAGTGGATGGGGAATTCCAATTTTGTTTTCCCTTCTGTTTGTCTGCGGTGGGGATACACCGTGTATGCCTGTTGCTGTCGTCTTCCCAATCCACAGTCCACCGAAGTGGAAAACTCTTCTCGCCGTACGTAGCCAGCCAAGTGACGCAATAGTGAGACGTTGGCTTCACACTGCTCTCCTTCCGGTAAATTGTTTGGTAACCGGACAATATTATTTAGTTGTACTAGTATGTCTTACCACCCTCCTCTGGTAAACTGTTATGCTGGAAAATTTACCGGTTTAATCAAAATTTGTAGAATTTTGGTGAGTTTCTTTAAAAAAAATCAGCAAAAGCTTTTGAACCCACGAAGTTCCCACAAGTAAAAGTCCGGTATTTCCAGGTTACCAGTCATACAGTTACAACAAAATTTATTTACCAGGAGCTAAAATGCTAAGTCCAACTACATACTACAAATGAGAAAGAAACTGAAAGGCATAATTCTGAGGCATGTGAGAAGATCCTGTTGAAAATATAAGCAATTTACCATAAAATTTAATCTGAAATAACCAATAATAAAGCATGATGATAATTGCAGGAATTAACCTAATCATGTATACTAGCAGAATAGACAAACAAATCACATCTAGCACAGATAAACAGATCACATCTACTCCAAATACTAGTACAAGAAACTGTAACATAAACTGTAAAAGATGGGTACAGATTGCATACGGTGCTACAGGAGGATTCACGTTCGCGTTCAGATTCGCGTTGGCGTTGAGGTTCGCGTTGACGTTGAGGTTCGTGTTGGCGTTGGCACCAGCGTCGTCAGCCATGTCGTCGATGTACAGGCTGCTGATGTCCGGGAAGAAGTCCTCGTCGGGGAAGGAGTCGTCGGTCGACATGATGCCTTCAGTAGTCCCGCAGAAGCGCTCCCCAAAAACCTGATCGCCCCTCACCCGTACAGGTTCACAAGAGGCGGGGTTCCGGAGGCCTACTGTCCCGTCGTCCGGTGCACGCCGGAAGAGGGGATGGAGAAGGTGTAGCGGCGGCGCAAGGCTCTAGAGGCGAGAGACGGGATGTGATACAGCGTGATTAGGGTTTGCGCCTAAGCCTGCTTATATAGCGCCGCTCGGGTAAGACGTGGGGCGCAGCCCACGTCCGAGTTAGTAACAGCCCACGATCCGGAAAAACCGGAAACGGCTGATAGAAAAATAACTCGCACAGTAATTTTCCCGAACAGCAAAAAGATAAGTAAGCTCGGCACCGAGGCACAATTCCGCAAACCGCGGCGCGCGCGCGCGCGTCGTGACGAGGCAAGGCGTGGCGAGGCGGGCGGCGGAGGAGGAGGAGCGCGCGTGTAAGTCTCTCCTCTTCTCTCACTTTAGGAGGTAGTAGAACACCCCACTATATATATTGGTGCAACTCCCCTCAAACTAGCAAGGTGGGACTAAACTTTGGTGCCATCCCCTGCTAGGCATGAATGGGCCAAGAGAATTTCAGAATTTGTATTGGGCCATGGACCAAAGCCCACAGCCAAATTCCAACAATCCCCCACAAAGTCTCATTGGCACATCTCATCACATCACATCAAATATTTCCAGAACATTGTTTATATACCGGTGCGAAGTGGAGACTGTTAAGTTGAACTTCCACTCAGAACTTTATGCTACACTAGATTGCAACTTGAATAGTGGACTATGCCTTGAACTACAAGTTTGGTGCGCACTAGTTTCACACAAAGCCTAGACCGATACTAGGCTGCCGCAAGGCTTCCCCGTGGTTTGGAGCTTATGCGTCATACTCCATGGCCTTTCATGAGTTTATTAGAGAGCACCCAACTCCCATAGACTGCGACGTTTGACAGTCAGACTCATATAGGTGTGTTCTTCAAAAGATGTTCTGCAGGGCAACATCTTTGCTATAAACAAGCCAATTAGAACACATTAAGATAAATATCAACCTGCCATGCAGATTAGGAGAGTATTGCATCTATATGGAGTGGTAGTATAATGTAAGGATACTCTCCTCTCAGCTGACCAACAGCTTGTCTCCCAACTCTAATTCACGGGATCTCCGATCACATAGAGTGGGTTACCACTGTGGACAACTCAAAGTGTGGGTCTCAAACCCATCTCCCTCGATGCATTATCTATCACATTGCGTGATAGACCCTTTGTGAAGGGATCTGCCAGATGTTTAGATGTTTGGATATAATCCAACGCAATAACTCCGGAGTTTCTCATTTTCCTGACAGATTTCAGTCTCCTCTTCACATGTCTTGATGACTTCATATTGTCCTTAGAACTGTTTACTTTGATGATCACAGTTTGATTATCACAGTTCATAGGAATTGCGGGTATAGGTTTTTCAACCACAGGCAAGTCCATCAAGAGCTCTCGAAGCCACTCTGCTTCAACAGTGGCTGTGTCTAATGCTGTGAGTTCTGCTTCCATAGTTGACCTCGTTAAGATGGTCTGCTTGCAAGACTTCCAGGAAATAGCACCACCACCAAGTGTAAACACATAACCACTTGTGGCCTTAGTCTCATCAGCATCAGAAATCCAATTCGAGTCACTATACCCTTCAAGTACCCTTGGATACACAGAGTAGTGAACTCCATAGCTCGCAGTGCCACTCAAATAACGCAAAACCCTTTCAAGGGCCTGCCAATGAACATCTCCAGGATTTGACACAAACCGAATCAACTTGCTAACAGCAAAAGAGATGTCAGGCCTCGTAGCGCTGGTCAAATACATAAGCGAGCCAATAATCTGAGAATATCTCAGCTGATCTTTAGCATCCTTAGGATCTCCCTGATTCTTTCGAACCAACATGCTAGGATCATATGGCGTAGGAGAAGACTTGTAGTCGCTATACCCAAAACGACTCAAGATCTTTTCCACATAGTGAGATTGAAGCAGTGTTATCCCACCATCGTCATCTCTCAGTAGCTTGATGTTCAAGATCACATCAGCCACTCCTAGATCTTTCATCTCAAAACAATGAGATAGAAAGTCTTTGACCTCCTTGATAACATCAAGACTGGTCCCGAATATCAGTATATCATCAACATACAGACATAAGATGACTCCTTGGCCCCCACCATGGCGATAGTACACACACTTGTCAGCTTCGTTAACAACAAAGCCTACAGCAGTTAAAGTTCTTTCAAACTTCTCATGCCACTGCTTAGGTGCTTGCTTAAGACCATACAAAGACTTCAGCAACTTACACACCTTTCCTTCTTGACCACCTACCACAAATCCATCCGGCTGATCCATATAAATCTCCTCATCTAACTCTCCATTTAGGAAAGCCGTCTTAACGTCCATTTGATGAACGAGAAGACCATGCGAGGCAGCCAGGGATAGTAGTACTCTGATAGTGGTCAATCTGGCCACAGGTGAATAAGTATCAAAGAAGTCTTCCCCTTCTTTTGGGTATAACCCTTAGCAACAAGGCGTGCCTTGTACTTCTCAATAGTACCGTCAGGTCTAAGCTTCTTCTTGAACACCCACTTACATCCTACAGGTTTGCACCCATAAGGACGACCAGTAATTTCCCAAGTTCCATTTGCCAAGATGGAATCCATCTCACTGCGAACGGCTTCTTTCCAGTAGTCAGCATCTTGAGATGCATAGGCTTCTGAAATAGAAGTGGGAGTGTCATCCACGAGGTATACAATAAAATCATCACCAAATGTCTTTTCAGTCCTCCGTCTCTTACTCCTAGTAGGAGCTTTATTGTTATCCTCCACAGGATTATCAGAGTGTTCTATCGAAATGGTGGGTTCAGGAATTGTAAATAATTCTTGACTAGATGAACTAGGCATCTCCTGATTTGATGAACTAGACGAACCTTTCATTGGGAAGATGTCCTCAAAGAAAGTCGCATCATTCGACTCCATAATAGTACCAACACGCATGTCAGATACTTCAGATTTTACTATCAAAAATCTATAGCCAATGCTGTGAAACGCATATCCCAGAAGAACACAGTCCACAGTTTTTGGTCCAAGCTTTCGCTTCTTGGGTACTGGCAAGTTTACCTTTGCCAAACAACCCCAAATCCGTAAGTAAGAGAGTTTTAACCTTTTCTTTTCCCATTCTTCAAATGGTGTAATTTCTTTGTTCTTTGTGGGAACCCGATTTAGGACATGACACGCAGTCAAGATCGCCTCCCCCCACCATGCCTTGGAGAGACCCGAAGTGTCTAACATGGCGTTAACCAAATCAGTTAGAGTACGGTTCTTTCTTTCAGCCACCCCGTTAGATTGGGGTGAGTAGGGAGGCGTCCTCTCATGGATTATACCATGTTCTGCACAAAAAGAATCAAATTCATTGGAAAAGAACTCTCCACCACGATCGGACCTAAGCCGCTTAATCTTTCGATCAAGTTGATTTTCTGCTTTAGCTTTATAGATTTTGAAATAGTTCAAAGCTTCATCTTTAGATTTCAGAAGATACACATAACAGTATCTGGTGGAGTCATCAATTAATGTCATGAAATATTTCTTTCCACCTTTTATCAACTCACCATTCATCTCACAAAGATCTGAATGTATGAGCTCTAGTGGTGCCAAATCTCTTGCCTCCGCAGTCTTATGAGACTTGCGAGGTTGCTTTGCTTGCACGCACACTTGGCACTTAGAGCCCTTGACATTAGTAAATTTCGGAATTAAACTCATGTTGGCTAGCCGCGTCATGCAACCAAAGTTAATATGACAAAGTCGTGAATGCCAAATATTGGACTCATTATCATTGCAAACATGATTAATAACTTTAGTGCATAAGTCTGACAAAGAAAGGCGGAACAAGCCTCCGCACTCATAGCCTTTTCCAACAAATTGTCCATACTTAGATATTACAACTTTATTGGACTCAAAAACCAACTTAAAACCATCTCGACACAGAAGAGATCCGCTGACGAGATTTTTATTGATGGAGGGAACGTGCTGCACATTCTTCAGCTGTACGGTCTTCCCCGAAGTGAACTTCAGAGTTACCGTACCAACACCTTGAACAAAAGCACGTGAGCCGTTTCCCATCAGCACGGAGCTAGCCCGTGCGACCTGATAAGAAGAAAACATGGAAATATCAGCACATACATGTATATTGGCACTTGTGTCTATCCACCATTCAGGTGAATGACAAACTGAAAGGATAGTAGGAAATATACCGTACCCAGCATCCTTCATATCGGTATCACCAACAACAACATTGGCAGAATTGCCGCCGTTTCCATGTGAACGCTTATCAAAGCGTTTAGGGCAGCTAGGAGCCCAATGATTCGGATCACCACACACATGGCAGGATCCTTTCTTCTTATACTTAGTCTTCTTCTTGAAGTTGGTAGTCTGCGAGGCCTTGTTCTTGCCATCAAACTTTCCCTTGCCCTCAAACTTGTTCTTATTCTTTGACTTGTGGGACTGGAAGTTATTTTTTTGCACCACATGTGCACTAGAACTTCCATCAAAGCCTCGAACACGTGTATCCTTTGCTCTCGCCTTTTCCTCAACATGAAGAGAACCAATGAGATCTGAAACGGAAAACTCCTGTCTCTTATGTTTCAGAGAAGTAGCAAAGTTCCTCCATGAAGGAGGAAGCTTGGCAATAATGCCACCGGCCACGAACTTGTCCGGTAAGGTACACTTGAACTGCTCGAGTTCTTTGGCAAGAGACTGTATCTCATGAGCCTGCTCCACAATGGGACGGTCATCAGTCATCTTATAATCATAGAATTGCTCCATGATATACAGCTCAGTGCCAGCGTCAGAAACACCAAACTTGGCTTCCAACGCATCCTTGCCATTATCAAATGACATATAGGTGTCAACAATGTTGTCACCAAGAATGTTGAACAAAGCCCCCATAAACATGGTGTCGACTTTCTGAAAAGCTTCCTCCTGAGCAGGAGAAAGATCTCCCTCAGGTCTGCCAAGAGTGGCGCTATAGCAGCCTAGGTTTTTCAACCATAGAACTGCTCTCGTGCGCCATCTCTTATAATGGACACCATCAAAGGGAGGTGGCCTAGTAGCCGCGGCCAAACCAATTGGACTCAGTTGCCTATAATCAGGTTTTTGGATTGTTGAAAATATAAGCAATTTACCATAAAATTTAATCCGAAATAACCAATAATAAAGCATGATGATAATTGCAGGAATTAACCTAATCATGCATACTAGCAGAATAGACGAACAGATCACATCTAGCACAGATAAACAGATCACATCTACTCCAAACGCTAGTACAAGAAACTGTAACATAAACTGTAAAAGATGGGTACAGATTGCATACGGTGCTGCAGGAGGATTCACGTTCGCGTTCAGATTCGCGTTGGCGTTGAGGTTCGCGTTGACGTTGAGGTTCATGTTGGCGTTGGCACCAGCGTCGTCAGCCATGTCGTCGATGTACAGGCTGCTGATGTCCGGGAAGAAGTCCTCGTCGGGGAAGGAGTCGTCGGTCGACATGATGCCTTCAGTAGTCGCGCAGAAGCGCTCCCCAAAAACCTGATCGCCCCTCACCCGTACAGGTTCACAAGAGGCGGGGTTCCGGAGGCCTACTGTCCCGTCGTCTGGTGCACGCCGGAAGAGGGGATGGAGAAGGTGTAGCGGCGGCGCAAGGCTCTGGAGGCGAGAGACGGGATGTGATACAGCGTGATTAGGGTTTGCGCCTAAGCCTGCTTATATAGCGCCGCTCGGGTAAGACGTGGGGCGCAGCCCACGTCCGAGTTAGTAACAGCCTACGATCCGGAAAAACCGGAAATGGCTGATAGAAAAATAACTCGCACAGTAATTTTCCCGAACAGCAAAAAGATAAGTAAGCTCGGCACCGAGGCACAATTCCGCAAACCGCGGCGCGCGCGCGCGTCGTGGCGAGGCGGGCGGCGGAGGAGGAGGAGCGCGCGTGTAAGTCTCTCCTCTTCTCTCACTTTAGGAGGTAGTAGAACACCCCACTATATATATTAGTGCAACTCCCTTCAAACTAGCAAGGTGGGACTAAACTTTGGTGCCATCCCCTGCTAGGCATGAATGGACCAAGAGAATTTCAGAATTTGTATTGGGCCATGGACCAAAGCCCACAGCCAAATTCCAACAGATCCAATGCCCTTCTGCGAAATATGCTAAACAAGTTGTTCAAAGAAACATTATACAGGTAGTAGTACTACACTCATTGTCTCCATGTCTCCTCTTTGATGGGACATGTCTCAATTATTCGTGGGTGGCCCTACCTGGAAGTATCAGAAAGCTAATGTATGTACTATATATACACCTTGTTAGAAAAAAGGTAATGTATGTATGCAGATCCCCGTTTAGAGATTAGTCCAGTGTAATCACGATGTCCAGTCATGGAGTCACATATATAGGAGCTAGCTATCCGAGTTCTATATACTGTATTATTCGTGCGAGAGATGTATGCATCATTGTCGAGATTAGAGTAGTGGAGACTCCCTCTTAGGATGACCAGGAGCCGCGATTTCGTATTGGCTGTCCTGTATCCATCCATTATATACGTTGATTGGAGGATGAGTATTGTGGTCGAAGCGGACCGCTGGTCGACGATCGAGGGGAAGAAGAAGCGGGAAAGTTCAATGTACCTTATGATCATAATTTGGAGTCTAGCTATCACGATGATGGCTGACTTGAGCTGCCAGCGATCATGCATTTTAGGCGCACAGATCAGCACATTAATCTCACTCACACAGCTCGCAGCGGTCTAATCCAGAGCAGGGGTAGTTATCGAAGCCGATGGAAAGCCGTCTGTGAATTTGTGATCCCAAACGTGCTACGGTTGTTTTAATACGATGCCGACTTGTCGGAGTAGGTAGACTGGCCGGCCGGCCCTCGCCTCCTGGGCTCGATCACGGCCATCTCGGTGCGTAAAGAAATAGAGGCGACGACCAAGCACATTCTCTGTATGCTGTTCTTCCAAATTTATTTGGAGATGAGAACAATCTCGGACTGACGTCGATCTCTGTCGCAAAGGATCAAACAAACAGATGAGGATAAGGTTTCCGCAAGCAGCCAGGGATCGGAACGCCCAGATTATGATACTAAAACACTGACGGACACACACATTGGCTAGTATATGCACAGATTATGCAACCTAGCCCCCGATCGAGGAGAAAACAAAGAAAGACGTCGGTTAGTATATGCAGAGTGGCTGTACCTCCGTGCGAGGAATGAGGATGATTGATACTCTAGATTAGATCGGCGCGGGTTCGTCTCCTTGCTGATTGATACGCGGCGCGCGAACAAGTCCCCGATCGCGCGATCAGATCGGATGAGACATCAAACGGCCCTTCCGTCCCCGAGGGCTCAAAAGCCGTTTTCGAGTTGCTTCGCCGCCTAGCTGGTGTATCCAGATCAGCGGCGCGACAGGAGACCGCGGGGTCGAGTATGTCGTACGTATCTGGCGGAGGGAAACGTGGGCGGTGAGTGGATTCGAGAGCGACGAGTACTGCTCGCCCCCATCCGATCATGGCCAGGTGACCGCCGGCGGGCGAATGCTTGGCACGTAGACGCATGTGGCAACAGCTACCCCCACACGGCCGCACGGAGGGAGGAGGCGTGGCGAGCCCTGATCGTGCGAGCCGCCTTTCGTTTTCGTTTCGTCTGTTCAGGATATGCGGATATCCTCCCGGCGCGCCAGAATTGACCACCGGACGGCCGGTCACCGGTGTGCCGAACTGGTTCAGACAGCGACTCTGTGAGGAACATTTTTTGCATAAGCCAGGAATTTGTATTGGGCGTGGCTACACAGTGCCCAGGCACTGGTTAGTCTTAGGGGGTGCCCCACCCAAATAGAGAAAGATAACTGTCTGACATCACCACACGTTCCAAATAATAGAAAAGTCCAAATTTCCACGTTTCCGTCTCCTGCGCGGCTGTGTCTTTCCGTGAAATACCACACAGGAAGAGAGCGTCCTTCTACTTTCAACTCCCCTGTGCTCCGTCTCAAGTTCATGGCGAGAGAAAAAAAAATTCTTGATTGCATAGATCCACATCCTTGTTCTGCCAATCCAGAAAAATAAAACACAAAGTAAATGCAAATCTGGCCTAAAGGATGTAAAAAGGCAGTGGTGGAAAGTAACAATTATGGATTTGTACTTTTGATATACTTTGTAACTTTTGTTCCAATTGAGGATGTAAAAATAGTAGCGGTGGATATAAAAATAGATAAAAATTACATCAAAATGCACCAAAATTGGGATCGCAAACATAGTGTTGTACACCTTGATCCATTAGACATTCTGGATGTAGAAGAAAGACAAAATTACATCCAGATGCACCAAAGCTGTGATCCAAACATACTAGTGCTTTACACATTGACCCATTCAACATTCTAGATGTATAAAAAGATAGAAAAATACATTCTGGATGTAGAAAAAGATAAAAAAATACAGCCAGATGCATAAGTTTCATCCGGAATTGGGAAAAAAAACACCTTGAGTCTTTCATCATCCTGGATGTAAAAAGAAGATAGAAAGTACATCTGATTTCAAAAATTACAGCCATAATTGGAGGAAACACTGTTATTCTTACATCCATCCATACTTCTCGATGTAGCAATAACAGAGTGGCCATGGATTCGCAATCTCTCACCAACCATGCATCAATATCATCATGCGAAACCATACAACCATCAAGGGCGAAGCAAAATCTCACCTTCTGCAGCCTGAGGTTGTTGGAATGGAGAAGCACCAGGAACAACGCAGCCCAGCGTCACGACGGCTCCCAGCCATGAAGCTTGGCTCGGAAACCACCCTCCCACCCTACCACAGCGCCCCTCTCGTCGCCGGAATCGTAGAATCAGGAGGACCCGACCGCCCCACCAGCAGATCCTCCCAAAGGCCTCCGTGTCAGGAGGCCAAAAAAAACATCCTGCAGATTTAGCCATACACCCCAGCCTGTATATTTTCTCTAATATTTACATCCTAAAAGGATTATGCATTGACCAGTAGTGGAAAAATAACTTCAAAGTTCAGGAAAAAAACATCTAACTGTAGTGATTTTACTTGTTATTTACATATAAAATGGTAAATATACATGCAGTGATGTATAATCCTGAAAAAGGATTATGCAATAACCATATATCAATAATAAGTAGTACAAAAAAGTTCATCCTGCAGATTTAGCCATAGACCCAGGGTGTATTTTTTACTAATATTTATAACCTGAAAAGGATTATGCATTAACCATTACTGAAAAATAACTTGAGTTCATAAAAATACATCTAACAGTATCCAAATCAGTATTGCATCGCGGTATCAGGGCAACTAGCATGCATGTGTATAAAAGGTTGAGGAAGCCGATTCTTCTATCGGCAGTCAATCAAGTTCACCAGCGAGCAGCAACCATAGCAACACACATATATTGTGCTAGTTATACTTAATCCATGTATGATGAAAACCTCAAAAAAAATTGCAAGAACATACATCTAACATTAATAGTTTTATTTGTTATTTACATACAGCAATGGGAAAATATACATCCAGATATTTTAAAAAAAGTAGTAAAAAATTAAATTCAGGTATGTCAAAAATATAGCATCAGTATGTACATAAAATTTAGATGTACTGAAAAATATATACAGCTCTAGTTACGACCACTATTTTTTTACAAAAACATGATGATATTTAGCCCAAAACAGATGAATATCTGATCAACGATACATGAACATGCCTAAAAGCTTTTTTAACAAAAAAAATTCAGAGATCCGGTCATAGCTACACAAAATGAGGTCTAAACTTGCCGTTCAGTTCTACAAAATGGACTGGGAATATGCCACCAGGAACGCAGGGGGCTTTCCGTCCTAACCAAGCCTGTGTCTCCGCCACTAGAAATCGAACGCAAATCGACCACTAAATCACCACTGCGGGAGATAAACTGGGGTGAATGTTTGGGACAGAATCACTCACCAGCTCAGGAATCACCACCGTGGTCTGGACGCAGTACCACATCGCTAAATCCTCTCGCGCCGACGTCTCCAAGCACATCCACCCCCGAGCCTCAAATGCGTTCAACACCCAAAATCCCGCCTCCGCCGGGTAGATCCGCGCAACCGAGACGGAAAAAAGATGCCCCACTACTCCCACCAAACCAGCAGAACCACCCCCGCTGCTCCCCGGCACTCCAGTTGCCGCCGCCGAAGCTGATTTGGTGGGGGAGATCAGCGCGGGAAGAGCGAGCAAACACACGCGGGGGAGAGAGAGGAGAGAGGATGAGGACGACTTGCCTTGGAACAGTCGCCGGACAAGGTCGTTTATTTGGACGTTTGCGTCGGTGCTAGCGAGCCACACGATTGAGATCGGACAGGGGCGAGATGGGAGCACCGTGTAAGACCACAGAGTGCCCTGGCAATAATTAGATTTTGCGATATTTTTATTACAGAAAAGCCAGGAATTTCGATATGGAGGCGCAGAGGGAAAATAACTTGATTTGGGCCTTGCAGTTCTTAAATCATGGGGCCCCAATTGCCTATAGCTTTTTGCCGGTCTCCCCTCTCCCTCCGATGCGGCAAAACCTATTTGATGCATTAAGCGTCCGTTACGAAACGGACGCCCCAGCCAAACGTGTGGTTCATTCCGATTTTGGGAAGGTTCTGGATACCTCCAGCAGGTTTTTCTCTGGTTGCTGGTTTGTCGATTTTCTATTTTTCTGGTCGTCGAATTTATTCTGGTTTTTTGTTTTCAAGGGGCGGTTTTTTTGGTTTTTTTAGGTCAGGTTTTCATGCAACTTTTAAATTTTCTGAACATTTTCAAATGTGAATATTTTTCAAAATATTTTTAAAAACTGAACATTTTTTGAAACTGCGAACATTTTCTGAAATTGAATAATTTGAAATCTGAACAATTCTAAATCTGAAAATTTTAGAAATTAAACAATTTTAAATTTTTACAATTTTAAATCTGAGTAATTTCAAATTTAAACTATTTTTTATTTTGAACAAAATTTTCGAACGAGAGAAAACGAACCAGTATGCAGCACCATGAAAAAAATAGCAGAGCGATATAGACCGATCGAGCTGCTTCATGGCCCGGCCGTCCGGGATCCGCTAAAGGTTACTGCTAGGTTGACTTGGCGAGTAATGCTCTTTTCCTCTTTGTTTGACTTTGGCGCAGGCTGTATCATTGCTGTGATGTGCCCTTTAGATGGAACATATCCTCCGTCGTCACCGCGTCCCTGGTTCGGCTGGTCTTGATTTTGAGGAACTCCATTGTTTCCTTGCTGATTTGCAGGCGCATTGTCGTTTTGCTTCGGCTTGCTTGTTTAGTGCTGCTTCCTGTAGTTTTAAGAACGTTGTGCAATCTTTTATTGCGTGCCTGGATACTCGTTTCCCATCAACAAACGCGGAGTTTATATGACATGGTCCGTTTAGCATATCTTCTGGTGATGGGTTGTACTTCCTGGATTCTCTTGTCTGAAACTTTTTGTAGTCTTCTTTTTCGTAACTACGATATCCCGAGCTTTTACGGTCGTTCCCTTGGTAGCTATTATTCTTGTATCCTGCGGCTACTTGGCTGTGAGAGCCATAGTTATCGTAATTGCGGGATCTCCTCTTTTGGCCTCCATATGTGTTTCCTCTATTATTCTCTGGCGATCGTGTTCGTTTGTTGTTGCACGCATCTTCTCCATCTGTAAATTTGTTTGCTATATCCATTAAATCTGATACTGTTTTCGGCTTGATTCTGCCCATCTCTTCGACTAGGTCTCCTCGCCTTAACCCGACTATAATTGCGTCTATTGCTCTTTCATCTGATACTTCGACTGCTGAATTTTTTATGATGCTCCATCTTTGGATATATGCCCTTAATGTCTCACCGCGTTGCTGTACGCAGGCTTTAACTTCTTCTATGGATGCTGACCGCTTATATGTCGACTTAAAGTTACTCGTGAATTGCTTTGTGAGCTCTTCCCAGCTTCCAATTGTTTCTTTTTCTAATTTTCTCAACCATGACCTAGCCGTGCCGGTGAGGTGTAATTGTAAACTTTGCATAGCTGTTTCCTTGGTTCCTCCCAATATTTTTACTGCTTGCAGATAATCCGAGAGCTATGATTGTGGCTCCTGGGATCCATCGTACTTTTGCTGATCATGGGGTAGTTTGAAACCTTTGGGTACTGGCGTGGTGCGAACCCTGTGGGTAAAGTATGATGCCCCCATCTCATTTTCGCCGTCTTCGTAATCGTACGCCTTGTTTGGAGACCTGGATCTTCGGGTTCCTCCGTACTTCGGGCTTTTGTGTCGCCTTGGTGATGGTGTTCTAGATCGTCGACTGCTGCTCCTGTGCCGAGGACTATTGTGACGGCGTGGTGATCTTGGCTTATGGGTTCCTTTGTTGCGATATGCCTCCTCTTCTCTTGCTGATAATTTGTTGCCTACCATCTTCAATCCATTTAGTGTTGCACGGTGCATATGCTCCCTTGGATCTCCTGGATTTAGTCGTGTTGTATGTAAGTATGCTTGAGCTGCTACCAGTGCTACTTCAGGAGTTTTTGGTATAATGTTTCTTTGCTCGTCGACCGATAGGAAGGACGAGTCGAGGTTTTTAGAGATACTTTGTCTTTCTGGGTACTCGAGGTTTTCGAACCTTGATCCGTGTCGACGATGCCTTTTGTTGTTTGTGTATGACGTGTCGCTACGTGCTCTGCGAGCAGCGTCGCTTGCTGCAATGGCTGAGTCTTTCCTTTTCTGTATTTCAATCCTCTCCTACGCTAGTTGCTTCGCCTGCTGCCTTAGGGCGTAGTGGTACCCCAAAAGCATATTCTTGCTGGAGTTTATTGGTATTGGCGTGCCGTGCTCCACGGCTGTCTTGATTGTTCTCCACTCATCGACTGATAGTCAAACTTTCTCCCTAGTTGCGAGGGAGTATGCAGTTTCTCCTTCTGCTAAGTGGTTCGCTCCTCTGTTTATGTTTGCAGGGTTGAGCACTGGATTGTTGTTTTCGTCGAGCTCTTCTGAGTTGTCTCCTACAATGGCGAGTACCTGGTATCGATTGTCGAGTTTACTGTTGAAATTTGAGAAGATTGAATTGTCATCTTCAGAAAGCTCTAATTCTGTCTTCCAGGTGTCTGTGGATTTGTCTGAGGTATCGTCGTTGCAGATCATGAGATCTTCGAGTTGAACCTCTAAGTCAAAATTCTCCATGGTTTCGTCGCCTCCTGCGATTTTTCCTTCTTCTGTTTCTGCTAAGCTGACCGGCGAGTTTACCTCGCTGGAAGAGCCTTCTGATAATTCCGACATTGCTACTGTCTTGGATTCACTTGCCGACGGACCCGGTTTCGCCGGATCTGAAAGGCGAATCGGACCTAATGATCCGACGCGAAAGTTTAGACTTCCGATCTTCAAATCCATATCTTGATCCATGCTCTCAAATAATTGCGTGAAACTTGACTGGTGAGGTTGAAAATCGACGGTTCCGAAGGGTATCTGAATTTTGTCGACTTCCGGATTGCCGTTGGCTAAAAGCGAAAAAGCCATCGAATTTATGATTCCAACGCCTAGAGTCTCCACGGTCGGCGCCAATTGATGAGGGTTATCTCGACAAACATCCTAGATGAAGGACTTAGGATCGGGGAGACAGGGCGTCGGATGAACTCGAAGGTAAAATCAGTCAAACAAGGTGTGTATCGAAAGTAAACGTGGGTGTAAACCTGGCTTGCTTTCAATCTGTCCCTCACCGTCCCCTCCTGGCCCCTATATATAGGTGGCCAGGTCTCAAGGATCGGGAGGGATCCGATACAGATTACAATATCGATATACGACATGAACTCGTATTTCGACTAGTATTACAATTGGGCCTAGCTTAACGGGCCTAAGGGGTACTCAACTGACGGGCTCTATTATCTATACCCTTGTCACCAGCGCTTAAACCGTTGTATAGGAGCGCCCCTCCGTTGCCACTATCTTTTTTTTTGGCAAGAGCATCTCCAAGATACATGTGTTTTTGCCGCACACGTCCACCAATTTACGGAGTCTAATTTAGTTGTTTATGGTGTCGGTGATATTGTGGCCATTTGAGACACGTGAAAAACCAATGTGGATGTGACACACGTTTTACCAGGCCAGTTGAAATACAGCATGCGCAAAAGACTGTAGCATTGCAATAATATGATCAAATACACATATGAATCCACACATTTTTTGAAGAATTGGGCACACACACATAGAAAATAATAGTTCAAGATATAATGCATCATAGCTTCATGATCATATCATAGTTCAAATGATCGCAAAAGTTCAACACAAGCAAATGAGACAATGGAGATAGAAATAGCGCAAACCGGCATCACGCATTAT
Source organism: Dactylis glomerata (assembly GCA_007115705.1). NCBI lineage: Eukaryota > Viridiplantae > Streptophyta > Magnoliopsida > Poales > Poaceae > Dactylis > Dactylis glomerata. Next base: position 817,773 of record QXEO01000156.1, on the reverse strand, counting down.
CTTCTCCTCCATTGTCATCTCCATCTTCTGGCGCCTCTTCATTTGACATGTCGGAGCCCATGTCACCACCGGACGAAGCTCCAATGCCGCCAACTGAGGGAGGAATTGGAGCTGCCATGGAACACATAAATCCTCTCATCGGTGCTCCGATGCCACCACCAAATATAATGGTGCACCTCCCATGCCTTCAATCGAAGCTCCCATGCCACCGCCAAGTGGTGCTCCTCCCATGCCTACCGTCGGAGCTCCCATACCTCCCAATGTATACTAGTCTACATGCACGTGCAATGCATGTCTCAATATCATATATTTATTTTAGTGATGGAAACAAAGTTGTAGACTCAATAATATAGTAGATTCTGATTAAGGAGGTGGTGTTTTGGGGTGTAGATGCACACATTATAAAAATTGCATAAAAGACAGTTCACTTGTATATCTAGACATTCTATGTTGGTACATGAAGTTTTGCTAAAAAAATTATGGCTTGCGTAGTAAGAGAAAAAATGTCCCATAAATAGTCATATTGGAACATAAATAATTATCTTATTTACACGTGCCAGACTTTTTTTTCTCTTTCCTGAAATTTTATTTGCGAACATAAATTATTCAGATGCAAATATTTTATAAAAAAATAGTCATTTCAAAAAAATATTTTTATGCAATAGCCAATAGGCTATGTGCAGCTATGAGCCAAAATGGATTTTGGCAAGATAATATTGTCCAACGCAGAAATTAAGCATTATCAATCCAATTGTCTGGTGGAGGAGAGAAGGATTTTTTTAAAAAATGACATAAAAGATGGGCCCATGTAATCAGTTGTTTACTTTAGCTTCTCATTTTTCTTGAGGTATACTTTACCTTCTCATTCACCTCACAGGGATGTCCTCCAGGGTCCAGGCCACCATCTCCCTTCTCTGAATACATGAGCCACTCATACCGTAACATGGCCCACAAAGCATGCTGAATATCTTTTACAGGGAAGAAGACGCGACACGCGAGAGTAGGCGGTTCTGGAATGTTGTGGAGGTACCATGGATCCTACTATTCACCGCGAATCCTGTGGTTCTCGGCCATTGGATTTAGAATATCAATGGTTGTAGTTGATGCCTTGATGGTGTAGGTTCCATTCAAAATTGGTACACTATATAGTGATATAGATATTCAAGTAAATTCCCATCATTCTTCTTTATGCCAACACATGATCATGACAAAGGTTAAAATATTCCTTTTGTTTGTCATCAAGATTGCTTGTATCCATGAAGAAAATATTCCTATCTTGCTCCATCAATCGGAGAGTTTTTTTCATGACCACCTTCCTCTCCTCCGTTGCCACCAACCTCTCTTGGGTCGCCGTCATCCTCTCATCCATTGCCATCATTCTCTCCTCGGCCAACTGGTTCTCCTCCTTTTCCATCCTCCTAGTGATCTTTCTCTCCTCGGGCATTTCTTTGCGGACGTTGACAATAGCTTCAAATGATCTTGAGATGACATCGTCTCTGGTCCTCCGGCCCTTTTCTTTCATTTGCCTCCTTCCAACAAGTCTTTTGGTTTTGGCAATGGAGTTTGGAGTTGGGCTTCTCTGCCATCATCACTTGATGACTCATCTTCATCAAGGATTGTAGCAACTCCCATAGAGCTCTTCAAGCTTCTTATTGGTACCTCCAACACATCATGGTTCTTCCATTTCTCACAATGTTCTAGCTCTGCACACCAATGATGCAATGTGGAAGGCTTGCCATGTACCTCCTTTCCCCTCTTGGTCTTCTTTGGTTTTCCCTTGAACATACTTTGTGCAATTTGGACCTAAACATACAAGAGATAGTAAGAAGGAAAATAAATTTGGCACATACAAAAAATAGGAATAGCAAGAAAGAAAACAAATTTAGCCCATACAAGAAATGGAATAGCAAGAAAGAAAACAAATTACCCTATCCTTGTCATTGGTTCCACTTGGGTTTATCTTGTCAACGTTTGCCAACATAGACGACCACTTTTGTCATTCCGATGAAATGACACCCCACCGGGAGCGAAAAGATCTATCCATTTGCTCATATCCACTTTTATTGTGAGCATCAAAGAACTCCTTCATATTTGTCCAATATGTGTCTTCCTTTTGATCCGTGCCCACGGTAGCATCCATTCCCACTTGCTTCCACGTGATGGAAAGCAAAATGTCTTCATCCATGGTGTAGTTGCGCGCTCTCCCATTCCTCGGTGGCTCCACGAACCTTCACCATCAATCTCACCTTCATACTCCAAATTATCATTTTGTTGCTCATATTCTTGTGATGGTCCAATATTTTGTTGCTCATAATATTGCTCTTGTGATGTTTGAAATTTCATGGATGCAAAAAATGTGTCATCATCTACACTACATCAAATAAAACTGAGACAAGATATCACAAAACATTTTACATTTGTATGCATGCACACATATTTTATCATATAAACATTGCATATTAAACACCATTGCATCTAAACATTGCATTTCATTATCTACAACTACAACATATCCACTTATCTAATTGAAAATAAAAAAAATCATACCTTTGAGCCCTTCATCAAACATGTCGCGCGACGCCAGCGGCTCCATCCGGCAGCGCAGGTGGTCCGGGTGGCGGTGGGGGAGTCAACGGCGCCCGCAACTGCTCGGCTGTTGGTGTCGGCCGTTTGCCGCACTTCCCCGCATTAGCCTTGATGTTCTTCGGCCTCAAGGGTGCTCCTCCCACAGGAGGCGCCGCCAGCTTATCTCCGGTCTTGGGATGTCGCGTCGTGGGCTTCTGGATGGACGCCGGAGGTGGTGCGGTCGCTGGCAGGGTATCGCGTCATGGCGGCGCGAACATCTGGCCGCGGACGATGGCGGTGTTTGGGCTAGATGCGGCGGCGGCGGCAGCAGGAGAGCTTCTTTGAAGCGCGGGAAACGCTCCGGCGGAGAAGGGAGGGGTCGAGGAAGTGGCCAAACCATTGGACATTTCATCGAAATTTGGCCACCGCGAAACATGAGGAAGAGGGGAACACGTGGGCAGGAGACGGTAGTTGGCTTGCGCGCGCTCACGTGGAGTTTTGCCCCGCAGGGACAGATTATTTCGAGTGCACAGTAAAGTTTTTTCAGTGTGCGTTAACATAGCACGTCTGGTGGACCTCCGCTTTAACCCTCTCGCGCCATTGTCAAATATAGCGGCGGTTGAAGATGCTCTAATAATCTTCAAAGAAGAGAGAGCTCGTTGGAGATGCTCTAATAATCTCCAGAGAAGAGAGAGCTTGCGTGAACTAGAACACGCTTCAGCCACCTCAAACTACCAAAACCAATCGCGCCACCATGTCGACTGCTTTTTAACATGTCTTTGTGGCGCCTGCATGATGCTGCCGGAGGAACTATCGAGCTCCTGCCCCCCGGTGGCCAAACAGCTTTCCACGATGATCCAGAACGCGCGCACGGGGCCTAAAATTTGGATTATTCTAGATGTCAAGCTTTGCCCTTTGGGGTCGACTTTTGCAAGTGAAAGGCACCTGGGGATCGCAAAAGTCGATCTCTTTGAATCGTGCGCAACCTTCTCTTTCTGCGAAGATTCAGCGTGATAAAGCAAGATTCTCGATCTGAGATCGAGTAGGTTCCGCCCTTCTCCGCTGCACAACGAGTCGGTTGGGTAGGTTCTGCCGAAAATATTTTCTGACCTTACAATTTTCCGTGTGTGCGTGAAAGAATCTTGTAGATTCAGTAAGATTCTTGATCTGGAGTAGGGTCCTCCCTTCTCCCTTCTCCCCTCTACTACCCCCCTCCGTCCAAATTTACGTGGCACACGTGATTTTCGGAATTTAGGTTTGCTCACTAATTTAACTCACCGAACTAACATGGGCTGCATATTATGTAATTTACACCGTGGCATCTATATTTGAATGAAGTTTCTAATGGTATATGTATCACACAAGTAACACATGTACTATCAAGCATGCCAGAGACGACCATTTATGTTCAGCACAGCTAAACAGAAAACTCACTGTCAGGTTGGCGGAACTTTTTAGTTTTCTTGTGCAGGTCAGTCTATGAATTTTTACAGGTTTTGGACATTACAGCAAAGACCACCCTTCTGTACTCCTAGGTATCAGAACGTGCACACGATCATAATAGTAAAAAACTTTGTTGTTTTATCTGTGTCAAAGTCCATCCTACTAAGTTTTTGCTAGTCAAACTAGACACCCCACGCCGTTCCCCAACAAATTGAAAGCATTGGATTTTGAATCGAACATGTTGGACAGAACACAAATCCTATCCGGCTACACAATGCTATAGTGGTGACAGTCCATGCCTGAATTTTGTAGCTACTGCCTGCTATACACCTGATACAATTTTGTGGGCCTTCGAGCCTGTTATCTAAAAAAATATAAATAATCCAATTTCTCTATAACCCTTATCTGCTTAAGAATTTTGTAAGGCTCTCTATCATCGCCACTGACGGTCCTAATAATAAGGGTTACATATCCATATAAAAATGTTGCCAACCACAAGCTACTTCGCAACTGTACGTCGACCAAACCACTCGACAAGCTCCTGCTCAATCGCCAGTCTCTTATTCACCAACAACGTGTATTTGTTCAGGAGCTCAGCGTTCCCTTGGCAGTCCCCAAATGGAACAGCCAGCTTCATGTTGAGCGATGTTTTCTCCAATCGGCCTGAGTACAGGCGTGAGATGGGCACAAAGTCACCTTGCTGCTTGCAAACCCACCCATGGGCTGCTCTTAGAGCAGCACCCAGCGAGGCAGAGTCTGCAACGACCGGTCGATCAAACGATACATCAAGGAGAAGCACCACAAGCATGCACATCAAGTAGATGCATAGTATTCAACTTTGTTTCTAAAGACAACGCAATATGGATAACAAGGCAGGAACAGATCGCTGGAAATTTCATTTGCATACCTGGTCTCTGAACAGTGTAAACTGGACAGCCGAAAACGGATGCCATGATCTTGAGAATAGCCTGGTTTGACGATGCGCCACCGGTTGCTATAATCCGCTTTGGAGGCACCGGCAGGCCACATCTCTCAGCATGGCCCCTCATCGACAGGAACTGGCCTTCTATAATTGCACGAACCTGAATAACCTTGTGTGAAAAAACGGCCAGAGTGTTTGGCATGTTCAGTCATCTGAAGAAATTGGCGAGTCGTGAAGTACTCAAACCTCTGACGGAGAATCAAACTCGTGTGTATGATATCTTGCAGTCTCGTCAGAAGATCCACTGGTTAAGGTGTCGACAACGTAACGGTGCGACCCAACTAGTCATATAGTAGAACGTCATGTGAGCAGTGACATAAAGACGGGACAGGAAAGAATATGGAAGGTCGAGGATAACCTGGGAGCGGTGGCAGGATTTCGTGTTCCTTGTAGTAAAATCCCAGTTTCCCTCCTGTGAAAGAATAGAAACACGAGAAAACATAATCCCAGGGTAAGCTAGCATCCTGTGGTCAATGCGAGCATCTATCCTGACGGAACGAAAGGCAACTGCCTTACCCTTAGTGGGATCAAAACGTATTCCTACGGCTGTATCGACTTGCCAAACTTGTAATCTTTACCTGCTGGTCTAAATATAGTTAATCTGGCTGTGATTTCAAATGCCAGGGATCCATCTTTTTTCAAGATAAATTTTTGTTCGAAAAGAAGGCGTGTCATTTTGAGAGGGAAAGTCTGATTTATGGCCCCTTGACTACTGAGTATCGACAGAGTCTAAATTGGCCTTCAACATACAATTCTTGGTCCCTTGAGTGTCAAAACCATCTAAATTCAGTCCGTTGCCTCACTAAAAGTGCTTTGACGATGAGTGCTGACTTTTTACTCCTGAGTAAATACATTGCATACCATTTAAGGGGTCAGTCTGCTCAAGGAAGTTGTTGAACACATCCCATGATTTCTCGGCATAACGATCGCGAATATCTGGAAGGAAATATATGAGTTAGCTAGAGGAAATAGTATAGCAGAAGGCACTGAAAATGGTACCTTCTCGTGTTAGAGATCCATTTTTATAGCAAAGCATAACCATATAGGTGTTGGGGTCAACTGGATAAGGAAGGATATTTCCATCAAGGGATGGTTCAGGCACATCAGTTATCCCAAATACCTAAAGAATCATAAAGGCGTCACAATCACCACCAAAAGTTCATAGAAACAGACGAATGTTACACGACTAGTTTTTCTTGCAAATCCTTTTATACTTGTTCCACATTAAAAGAAAAACTAGGTTTCATTCGTGCAATGGGCCAAATTCAGAACCATCTATGCTGCACATTCATATAGCATTGCTCTTGAAAAAATAGAAGAACTTGGAGGCATAGATGATTACTGTATCGCTTGTTCCAAGGCTGATTGCTAGATCACCAGGATTGCTCAAAGTTAAGCCTGCATAACCATATACACCAGGGATACGAAAATACTCTCGTAAATTTGCATTATGTAAAAAAAAAGTGCTTTATATTAGAACATTGTTTGATGTGAGCGAACAGACATACCATATGTTTTAAGAGATTCATATGCAGAAGATAAAAGAACTTGAAGTACCTGCAAGGCTATTGGGGTTGTCCCCAGACCATTGAACAACCAGACAATTGCTTGTAAACTGAAATCTGAGAAAACATGAAGTATACAAGCCTATCATTCTCACAAGTTGGTTATGCATATGTCCCCCCTTCTTTTCAGCTTATTTTCCAGATTCTCCCAGAAGCTACCCTCCACCAGCTTCTCCCAGAATCTCGTTTCTAAAATTTTCACAACAATCTAGATTAGTCTTCCCAATACTTATCTAGATTGTTGTGCAAATTTTAGAAACGAGATTCTGGGAGAAGCTGGTGGAGGGTAGCTTCTGGGAGAATCTGGAAAATAAGCTGAAAAGAAGGGGGCCATGATCAATGACTAAAAAGTTGATATGGGGTACAATTGAATGTTCATATTATTTTACTTAAAAAACCAATTGCTACAACATTAGCCCCATTGCAAACAACATAGTAGTAATCAGTAGCTCGTTCATACAACCCAGATTTGTAGATATTTAGTCTTAATGGTAGTGTACTAGACCATGCTACTGAACAACTATGAGACAAAGACATGAACAAAATTCTAGACAAACAAATTAGGTGTAAGCTACCTCTGGACAAAATAAGGGGCTAAAGTTCCAGCTATCCCATACGCTGGTGCTAGCTTCCCAATCTTAACCTCTAAATCTGGAGCTGTAGCCTGTAAACGTGGAATGCATCAGAACCAATTTAGCAATTTGGGGAAAATCGGAAACAACCAGAAAGCAATAGGGGGAAATCAACCAAAATTGAATACAGTTGCTACGCGATCCTGCTACTCTCAGTCCACAGAAACGCAGTTCCTGCAACAAACTACAGTGGCAAAGCTCTGAACATTTCGACAAACTACAGTTACAAACCTCAAGTGCATCTTCCCGCAGCTGGCGCGTCTGGATGTCCATCAAGTTCATCCCGGCACCGTCTGTCTGGTCGATGCAGGCGTAGCCGCCGATGAGCAGCGACGCCATGAACGAGCTGACAAGCGAGATCCTCTCGGTGCCGTCGTAGACATCCCGCTTCTTCTGGAACATCTTCCTTATCTGCGGGCCCGTGCACCTCTCGTGCGCGCGGCACCCCGTCACGGCGGCCAGCGCCAGCGCGCCTCCCAGGGCGGCCTCGACCTCCCGGCACTGCGCCGTCGAGCTGCTGTCCATCCACACGGGCGACTCCGGCGCGGCGAGCGCGCCCGCGAGCTGCGTCGCCAGGCCCTGGTTCGGGTCCAGGGATGCGAGCGCGGCGCCGGCCCCGTGGCCCCAGTAGACGCTGCCGTGCTGCTGCGCGCTGCCGGAGACGGCGGCCACGCGGGCGTAGTCCACCCTGGGCTGCAGCTTTTGCAGGAGCAGCTCCAGTGCCTCCGCCCACATCAGCGGCGGGGACACGATGCGGCCCGGCTCGGCCGGGTCCCGGCGGACGCCGCCCTCGGTGCCGTGGTGCGGCAGCTCGGAGTCGAAGTGGACGGCGTCGTGGGCGACGATTGCGAGGCCGGCGTCCAGCACCGTGGCTTTGAGCGACCTGCGGAGACAGCGAAGACCGTGCCTGATTAATCAGGAATTCCATGGAAGATAATCAGTCGGAGCTATGGAAGATGGTGTTCTTACTGCGTGGAGCAATCAAATCCGAGGAATAGGGAGCCGTCCGGGAGGAGGAGGGAGCAACGATCGCCGCCATTAGCCATGACGAGGGCGCAGAGAAGCTCTGTGAATCTGTGGTGTGTTTGTGGATTTTGATGACCAGGACTAGTGGCAGAAAAAAATTAGAGATTGCTTTCACTGAGAGTTGAATTCAGGACCTCCCGCTTACTAAACGGGTGCTCTAACCAACTGAGCTATGAAAGCTTTTGCTTATGATTCTTTTTATAAGCTATATAAACATGCAAACATTATCAATGAAATAGTTGTGAAAAGACAACTGCTTAATTTGTGGATTTTATATGCAAAGAAAGCGTTAGATATTAGTGATTGAAGCATTGATGTGGATATTCATGCATGACTTTAGTGCGACTCTGATTAGATATGACAAGAGTTCAACAAAGCATGCCAGTGGTGGGAACGGAAGTGTTACACATTTGTGGTATCAAAAAAAGAGAAAAGGCAACCAAATATCTCAAGTGTGGCTAGTGTAGTTTTTCAGGCCACAATGATCTATCTCAAGAAATGGTATTCCTTGTTACAGCTTCTGGTTTTCAGTTTGAATCTACAACAGATGTTTCAGGCAAAACAATACTAAGACAGAAGGATAAAAATAAATAAACAACTGCCGGGGTAAATATGAAATGGCCTTCCGCAAGGATCCTCCGTGAGTACGTGCAAAATACGACACTCATGACTGCTTCACCGCATGAGAGCCACGCGAATCCCCGTGAGAATTCCACTGGAGCAGCATCCATACAATCGATGTCCCTGAATAAGAAAGGAGTGAGTCGATCAGAAAACTTCTTGTTTTGCCTGATTTTATCTGAAAAACGACAAATAACCTGAAGCTACAAACGAATGATCTGTTAATATCAGTCAACGAGAGCTTTAGATGCCCCAATTTCGACACTTTGTACAATGTCTCAAACTAACATGGGAAAATTTGCTACAGGACACCGCTATTTTTTGGCGTTTGCCAAAACACACTGCTCAATTGTGGCTTTGCCAAAACACATCGTATGACCTAAAATGGAAAAGTTGTTCAAAACCGGTCATAGGATGGTCATCCCAACAAAATGGTGAAACTTTCCTTTTTTGGGCAGTGCGGTGTGTTCTGGCAAATGTGACACAAAATTGTAATGGTACTTGGCAAAGCCACAATTGAGCAGTGTGTTTTAGCAAACGCCAGAAAATAACGGTGTCCTGTAGCAAATTTTCCATTCCTAGATGAATATTTTAGCAAACGCCAGAAAATGACTTGTAGATAGAAAAACTAGCTCGTACAAGGCAGGACTTATAGCATTATTTCATAAAGTTAGACTGAATGAATATTTACGGTGCGGCCAACCTAAATGTATCAGAACAAGTGCTGTAGTAGATGGTACACCAAGCAAATCACATTATTGAATAACTAGTAATGTGACAGTCACGTCAATGAACTAGTAATATGAAAAAGGTAAAGTGAAACTAATGCCCCACTTATATTCAAGTTGTGGTACAGTACCTGCAAAGAAGCCAACTGTGCTAAGATTTGCCACAGCCATGGTATGATATATCAAGTACTCTGTGAGGAAGTGACCGAGGGCGTAGATGAACGAGAGGAAGGTGGCTATGTACAGAGGCTTGTTGTCGAGGTTTAGCGCACACAGAAAACACAGTGTGCAGGTCAGAAGTGTCCAGACCCCAAAAGTACGACCATGTATCTCAGACACTGCATGTAAAAGAAAGAACAATGGTTTTCATATTAGATCCGCGGAGAAAACATTGGTCATAGTAGGTTTAAGATATTATCTGAAATGAACAACTAACTCTTGACAACAAATGACAGAAGATAGCAACGGATCAGTACGAGGGCTGCGGTAAAGCGACCAAAAATTTATTAAATAGGAGTACTGGCTGTTATTGGTTCATAATGCTCAAAGATAACCACGTAAATCATAGTGCTTGACGGAATGGCAGGGCATGACTTGTGAGCAATTTCCTATGGATCTCCTGATCCACAGAAAAAACGTTGGTCATGGTAGGATTAAGTTAATATCTCAAATGAACAACTCTTGACAACAAATTGCAGGAGATAGCAACGTCTTAGTATGAGGGCTGTCGTAAAGCGGTGACAAGGCTATTATATAGGAGTTTTGGCTGTTAATTGGTTAATAATGCTCAAAGTCAAAGATAACCGTGTTAATAAGAATGTTTCATGAGGCACTACTTGTGAGAAATCTCACACGGATCTCCTGATGTGCACTCGTCATGAAGACGGCTTCTATTCAGGGTATACCAACAAGACGTCATCTACACAGGTCAGTCCTCTTAGCTCTAGTCCCCAGACCTCTAGTATATTACCCCGTTGGATCTGTGTCGATTTACTCCACACGGAGCGAGAGATGAGAAAAGGGGGGCACGCACTCTCAGTCTGGGAGAAGACGGCGACGCGGAGCGCCCAGATGTTGAAGAAGCCGAACCAGACGGAGGCGAGGCGGAGGGAGCCGACCAGCATCAGCCACCACCCAAGCGCCGGCACGCCCTTCCTCTCCGCCATGCTCTCTCCAAATCCTCCTCCTGCTCCGCGCGATCTCCCTTTGCCTTCTCTTCTCTCCGGTGTGAAGACTAGAGTCAACTGGGGGGGCTCCTAGTCTCCGCGCGTTAGCGGGAGTTAGCGAAGCTCCGCCCGCGGAGGGCTCTTCTCGGGCCGGCCCAGTAACAACTTCTTCTTTATTTATTTTTTCTTTTTTCTTTTCTGTTTTCTTTGAGATTTGAACAATTTTAAATTTTAAATTTTGAGCAAATTTAGAATTTAAATAAAATTCGTATATGAACAAAAATTTAAATCTGAACAAAATTAAAATCTTAGCAATTTCCAAAAATTGTACAAATTTGAAAAAAAGTTAAAACATAAAAAATGTTCAAACAAAAAATGTTCAAATATAAAAAATATTCAAATTTGAAAATTATTAATAATAAAAAAATGTTCAAACATAAAAAATGTTCAAGCATAAAAAAAATGTTCAACCATAAAAAATGTTCAAACATAAAAATGTTCAAATTTAAAAAATGTTCAAATTTAAAAGAATGTTCAAATTTTGAAAAAAGTTCAAATTTTTAAAAATAGTTAGAATTGTAAAAAAAAAGGAAACGAGAAACCAGAAGAAAATAATAAAACCAGAAAAAAGAAAAAACGAAAAAAACACACAAAAAAAGCCCACCCCGCCGCGTTAACGGGCCGGCCCAGCATCGTGCCCACGCGGGCGGAGCTGAGTTCCGCTCCGCTAACGGGCGGAGCATAGGATTTCCCGTCAACTGGTCAGAGGCGAATCGTATCCACAAAGTACATTACGGCCCATATTAGCCTTCTTTACGTCTGAGTGTGGGCCTGTTAAGGCCCAACTGCTCGGTTGCGCCTCTGCACGAATTTAGGGCTTTGAGCCTTGGGCTGCCCAAGCTGGTCATTTATATTCTTTGGATTTCCCTCAAAAAAATATTCTTTGGATCTTTTAAATTAGAAAACAGTACAAATGAACAGAAATGAGATGCCAATTTTTTAAAATAAACTCGGCAACTTGAATTTTAGATGCTGACAGTTCAAAGCGACGAATGCATTGTACTCTCAAGGAAAATAAAATAAGGTTTGAGAACATGTTGGTTTCTCTATGGAACCAAGACGCATGAATTTGGATACTACAATCTTATCATCTAAAAGGAATTATTCCATCAAGAGGGGGAAACAATGGGAATTGCAAGTAAGAGGAACAATTCATGGGCATTTAATTAAGGCCAGGCACCCAAACCATCAGGGAAGAATTTCACAAGTGTTTGAAACAAATATAACCACTATGCTTTTACACTGTACACAAACACAATTGTATTACAAAAGCAGCCTCCAAGTGGTTTGAACGAATCACAAGTGTAACGATAATAATGCTCTTGTACATGATTTTCACAGCAGCACATGCATGTAAGGGTACAATTCACCGCCTCTAAACTACAGCAAACAACATCGTGAGCTACTCTGTACCAACTACATGGATTTGGAACGGGGATCCACGGCATAGAATAGGTTCATCCGGTGACTCAGCCTTCGCCCGAGCACGAAGAACATCAGTAGCGTCGATTATAACAGAAGAAGATTGCAGCGAGTAGTCTCCAGGTACTAGAAAGTAGACCGAGAAAGGATGCACCAACTCCTGCAATGGTGGAACCTCCAGCTGTATGTCGCTAAGAACACCTACACAGAAAACAGAATTTGTCAGAGTATGTGCTTGATAATGTAGAAACTTGGCAATAGTTGCTTTCCTTTGGAAACGAAAACTCAAAACAGATCATGAAATGCAAAAAAAAATGTCACTATTATCCAAATAACTGAATTACCAGCCCAGAGGACGGTTGCACTGTTTTCATCGAAGCAATTTTCTCCTGCGACATCTTTGCATGAGATGCTGAGGTTCATCCGAATAATTTCCTTCGTGTTGTTCCGGATCTGAACTTCCATATGAGTCATTTCATGAGCTGATATAGGATCTTTACACCTCAGAACAATCTCACCAGTAGATGGACCAACATTTTCGTTAGAATGGCTGGTGGAATTATCACCAAGCTTGGCAGACGAGGAATCAGTCTGGCACATAGTCCCATCCTTAGCAAGTCTAAAGCTAAATGTCAAGGGATCAGGCAATAATATGTCCAATATAGACGCTTGTAATGCTGCCTGAATAGCATCTTTGATATTCAGCTCACCTGAGCTATTTCTTCCAGAATGCCACCTCACTTTTATTTTCGAAATCAAGTTGCTGATAGAAGCATTCAACTCTGCCTTGGCATTCTTTTCTGCTATGGTGGCAGCTTTGGACCCCATTGGCTCATCGCTTCCGTTTTCCTTTATGAAGAAGGAAGCGTCAAGAACAGGTAATTTGAAGTGCTCAAGTGGTATGAGAACCCTGGCAGAATAGTCACGATCAATTCTTGTTTTCTGACAAGCTGCATTGGCAGTGTTATCTTCTGGAAGTAACATTTGCTTTTCATTTGTCCCATCCAGATGGACAGAAACATCAACATCAAAAACAACATCCGTAGGGTTGAAAAGCTCTAGTTCCAGAAGGCGGAGGCCCCAACTTCCTTTATATGGATCAATCTTCAATAAACTAATGTCATCATGCAACATATCACTTCCGTTGCTTATATTTTCTTTATCATTGGCAGGTCTCAAGTGTGTTTCGCTGAACCGGGCTGGTGTTTCCATGGATAACAGGCGTGCTCTTACAAGGCGCATGCCCTGTACAACACATATATTCAATGGAACAACAAGACGCCTTCCAGGTGGAAGAGAAACCTCACCATTGCCTTGGTTGGCTGAAGGGCCTGAAATGATAGAAATACAAATTTAGTCCTCGAACCATGCAACAAAACTTATGTGGACATCTGCAATAGGTCGCAATACAAATCTTCTTTACATGACATTTGTTTTGTTCACAAGAGTAAGTCCAAGCAGTAGCTCAATAGTACAAATGATGAGCATTTCAATACTGCATAACCGTAAAAAAAAGGTCTGTCCTTCACAGCAGTGTAATAGGTGTCAAACTGAGATGAGCACGTTAGGACTCCCAGGAAACAGAGATGGTTAAGAAATATCACATATCAGAGCCAGGTATTTTACCCTCTACACCAAGTTGAATGACGGTTGTTCGCCCATACTAAGTGACAAAGGGCAATTAGCAATGACATGGATCTAACTGTTTATGTCATGCCCTACTGATTTTTTATGATATATATGTACTTTGCTGGTATATGAATCGAAGATGCATGCCAAATAACTAGTATGAATGCACCTGAATTGAGGATCATAGATCGTCAGAGAAGCTAATACTAAAGGATGACGGAGAACATAAAGGAGTTAAGAATTTTACAACCTACCAGCATAGTGAATATTCAAGAACGGATTAACTCCTCTTGCTATTCTCCTTGGATTTGCAGGAGATCTGCTGCCATCTCCTTCCAAATCTGTCAAGCTAAGATGCCAGGCTCTTAGTGTCACTTTAAATGTCACTTCTCCACCTGGTTTCATAGGAAGTGCAGACTTCCATGTGCTATGGGCAATTGAAATAACAGAATCCTGGTTCTTTCCTGATAATGCAATATTTGCTTCTTCAACTGGCACAGTTCCAGCATTTGTCAGAGTTATTAAAACATCGCGAATTTCACCTTCATACAGAAGAATAGAACCATCTCCACCCACAACATTGGCAACTAATAAAGGTAGGGGAGGAACAATAGAAATGTTTGGGAAGTTAACACTCTTAAACTTGCTAGAGCCACAGCATCTGAAAGGATCAGAAAGAACAAGCCCTTGTGCAGCTCCAAGGAGCAAACTGTCAACCTCTTTGAACAGGTGTTCTGTAATAACACCAAAACTGTGGACAATGCACCCAGGAATTGACACTTGTCCAACTTGTGTTGGAATTCCAGATAGCAGAACCAACTTGGAGGTGTTTGCTGGAAGATTAACAGTAACTGGAAAGGCATCAAAATTTCCAGAATGAACAGAGAGGTAAATGCTCTCAACAACTAAGTCAAAGCTGCAGGGGTTTGCTAACTCTATCATAACCTGGACAGGTTCTCCAACAATCCAATTTATCTCTTGTTTGCTACTCCCAGATGTTCCACCCTTGGTGAAAGGTGTATAAATGAAAGGCCCAGAAGGACCTGCACCAATCCACCACTCCTTTTTGTGTGGATTGCGCTTTACTATTTCTCTTTGCGAAGGGTGAAATGGCAAGGAATGTAACCTGAATATATAAGGTATATGAAAATAAATCCACGGAAAACAAATGAACATGCTTATTTCATTAGAAGCTTCTTTCTGAAACAAATGACATTCTGGAAAGTGTGTGGTGAAAAGTTTCTATCTTCGACAACCAATATATATCAAGCTATTTAGGTCGGTTAGCTGGAAATGGTTCCGTTAAATCTGTTGTGAAATATACTTCCACAGTAATAGGATTTACTTTTTTTCTAGTATATTAATACATAATGTAACGACCAAAGCTGCATACTGGAGATCATGCGCATATCTAGAAACTGCATGTATTTACAAATGAGGGAGTTGTTCTAACATCACTGAGCCTCTTTCCGGCATTGTGGTGTATTATGATAATCATGTTTTTTTAACAGATTATGCCTATTATACCATTTGTTTAACCAAGATTTTGCTACTTATATGGCTATATTTCCACGGCAGATTATAAAATAAGTTTATCACAACACAGTACAGCATGTTTTCCGCAAAAATGATAATAGAAGAAAACGTAACATGCCTGATAAAAGGAAGACACGGGTCAGCACAGCGTGTGCCCCATGGAAGCCTATCAGCGGAGTTCGAAAGCGAGCTTGCCAGCCCACTCTGACCAGCTGGGGTGATGAGCGGGTAAAATGATCGAAGAAGACGAGCTGCCGCACTCCATGACGTGAGAGGATCCGCGGCGCGGATTGAAGACATCAATATCTCTCTTAGAACAACCATTTGAAGGGTGCTCCATTGTGACTCAAACAATGACACAACACACTGGGCGTGCGCTTTTCCATCAGTATTGCTGTTGCTGGCACCAGGTTCCTTGAACAAACAAGGCATTACCAATAAAACAATAAATTCAACAGTTTGTACATGGTATTATCAATATATGTAAATAAGGTATTAATTGATCAAGATATTAGGAAAATAAATATGGTGAGCCCTTTTAACAAGTGGCTACGACAAGGATACCAAAACAGCCAAGGAAAGGTGGGCCTGCTTATTACTACCTCCGTGTTCCAAAATGTAAGCCTCTTTAGAAAGATTACATTTCGGAACGGAGGTAATACTTTATTAGTACTCATCAGATTCAGTATTACAACTTGCAATTTTATCCTAATCAAGGAGATATTTGTCCTAACGGGCTAATTACGAGTTATATTTTCAGGAGCCTACTTATCCTACCTCAAGAAAAGAGAAGGGGACAAAAGTGAACAAAAGGAACACATGAAAGTCTAATATACTCTTAGCTGACTTAACCAAGTTTAGTTTGGTCATATTTCTATCAGAAATGACAGGAAAAAATCTGAATTTGGCCAAGTTTAAACTAAGAGTTAAGCAGCAGTCAAGAAATAAAAAAGGAAAGTATCTTAGAAGTTGAAAATAACCTATAAATACACAATATAGTAAATCATAATAAATAACAATTAATTATTTCTCGGTATGCTGAGCGTAAGTAACAATCTTACCTTCGGTGAAGCATGATCATGTCTGCTAGTCTTCCTGCTTTGAACATGATACGCATTTGTAGTCATGGTTAGCACCTGCATAGCACTCATGGCAGCATATGCATTGTCTTGCTGAAGGTACAACTGCGCAACTTGTCTTGAAAAAAATGCCGCCTTGCGTTTATAGCCAAGAGAACCAAAAAGTCGTGCAATTTCAATATATAGTATCAATCGGTCACTGGCATCAATCAGAGCCTTAGCACCATCTGCAGCGCCCATTAATAAATCTGACACTTCCTTGGCAACTTCGCGTCTGATGAATAAAAAGACAAAATATTTTAATCAATGACTTCATTCTAAGCAAAGTATACCTCATTCAAAATGATCCATTGTAGTACTTATACTTTATTTCAGTCAACTAATTGCGTTTTACTAAAAAGACTGGTAAGTATCAGAAGAGATATCGTCTGCTCATTCCATAAGAATTAACTGCAAGTAAATAAGAATAAAAATAAACTGGCTATGCAACTCATAGGTCAATGGGAAAACTCACCTGCACAGATATCTTGCCAACTTCAACGCAGCTTCAAGTTCAAAGCTCACAGGTGAAACTCTAATAAGACATACAGATGCAGTGTTAGTGCATTAAGCAAATTCACCAAGTAAAGAGATAAATATATCATGCAACGGTTTGGCAAGTTTCCAGTATTGCTGGAGTACTAGTAAAGATGACTCAAAAATCAGCAAAACTGGACAGAAGGATAGAACAAAGAAAAACATACTTAAGGACAGGAAAGGGTGCAACACATGTCAAGCCATCATGAATTGATCGAAACTCAACAATAATAGTGGCCGACTTTTTTTAATATAGCAATGTACTGGTGAAATAAATTTACAACCAGTTTTTAAATTGGCATGGTTCCAAGGATCAACAGCTCATAAAATACGAGTCTATGGAAGTACTAAAATCTTCTACTCCGACGCATATTACTCTTCGCTAATACGGATGTATCCACCACTAAAATGTGTCTAGATACATCTATATTAGTGAAGAGTAATATGGATTGGAGGGAGTAATATGTTACTCGCAAAAACTAAATGTATTTCCTTTATGTAGAATGTAATAAATAAAAGCAGGATATTCATACATAGAAATTAAGAAAGATAGCATGTCAAATTCAATACCTTTGAGCATTATCTTGTAAAGTTGCTCTTCTGTACAGCTGGATAATGGTGTAATAACGATATTTCACTTCATCTTCCAAAACAGGATCACTTTGGCCCATCTTATCAACCTGCTTACAAGCACAAAATCATTATCTAGAACAGTCATAGGAATGTTGCAACTTGCAAGCAGTGGTCCAAGACGCGTAAAGCTGACTGGGCCTAAGCACCACCCAGCCATCCGCTTAGCATATCACGGCTTTTAGAACACCACTTGCAAGTGATACTATGACAAGTAAAATGCAATAAACGGAATGCCAGCTATCAATATGACACACTATTAAATAACTGAATGCTCAAAACTCAACGTGCTGACATGAACACTCACCACTAATGCACAGACACTACCTTCGAGAGCTCCAGCATGCCAGAAAACATCCCCGGTTAATCTTGCAAGATCTATTGCTGTGGTGTAATGTGCATTCGCATCAGCAGGTGTCCCAGCCAATAAGCAATAATCTCCTATTATCTTTTGTGCACGACCAAGCCTTCTTTTTTTAGCCTTAATCACCTATAAGATATAGAAGTATATTGGCTTATATAAGCAATAGAGTATGGGATCATTTACATCATCAACATACACTGGTCAAAATACTCGGAACACCTAAAGTATGAACCTCCTCTGAGCCAAGACTGGATTGTGAGTCCAGAGGTGTCTTTAGAATAGTTCCTGTGGATTCCGCACGTAAGACCCATTTCTCAAACTCCATCAACAATGAAGCCGAAAGATCTTGGATCATTGTAAGCATATGAAGTTCCAGCGATTTCTGATCAGAAGGAGGGAACATGATGATGCCATCCTTCTTTTCCTCGAGCAGCTACGAAAGACAACAGTGCAAATATTAATTGCAGTAGAGCAAGAAGTGGTTTAAAAAGGCAAGACTAGAAGGGTATCATCACAATACTGGTAAAACCAATGAAGTCTTAATTAAACAGACTGAGATTTCAAATTTAACTATCAGCATCTCAACATTATATAATATGTTTCTAAAGTAAGTGCCATTCCTTCTTCATGTTTCCTGGGTGGCTTACTGGCTTCTAAGTTCTTAGTCTCTTGAAATGGCTCTTTTCAGCAATGTGTTTTTGTTTCATCCTGGGAGGCTTGGGTCCTGAAATACTAGTCGAATTAAAGGTATTAAATCTAGATAATCGAACTGATTGTCACCCCTCGAGCTAGAATTAGTGTATATTAGTTATCAGTGCGGATTGCATGATCAAGAGGTTCGATCACTCAGATCTCATCCAACTAACACTGGTCAATTTAGTTATACTAACCAAGCGCACAGGCATAGGAATTCTCGGTCAGTACAGCAACTACCAACCGAATGTGGTGTACTGGATCACCGAGATGGGAAGCAGCTGCTGAGCTGCGTGTGTCTGTCGATACAAACGGCGTCATCCGGAGAGAGGTGCGATCGCGGTAGTACCTGGGCATCGGTGGGGCAGAATGCGAAGCATCGGCTGGCGAGCGCGGACGGGTAGGTGCGGGCGGCATCGACGAAGTCGGCGGCGACCTTGGCGAGGTCCGGGGAGGAGGGGAGGTGGCAGATGCCGACGACGGCGAGCACCTTGCGCGAGGACTGGAAGTCCTCCCAGGGGGAGGGCACGCACCCGCCGAGCACGAACTTGAGGCGGAGGCATCCGGTGTCCCAGGGCTGGTGCGCGAAGGGGCTCTTCTGGTGCTCCGAGTAGTAGGGCCTGAGCGAGGCGAGGTCGACGCGCGCGTGCTGCGCCACCAGCGCCGCGTAGTCCCGCAGGCACTGCGGCGGGATCGCTCCGCCCACGGGCAGCACCGCCACGCGGATGGCGAGCCGGACTCGATGCTCAGCCCGGGCTCCATTGGAGGGGGAGAGAGGGAGCTCGAGATCTGACAGACGGACGGAGCAGGTCGTGCCGGGGTGGTGGTGGGGAAGAGACGGGAGAGAAATGATAATCGAGATTTGATCCTTCGATTCGATCTAAGTCGCGTCTCTGGGCTGGGCCGACTTGGGTTGGTTGCTCCTGGGCCTGTCTCGGTTGCATCGGCTACTGGCCCAGCTAAATGCTCTTAGTTCTCAAAAAAAAACTCCTTTGTTCACACATTTTAAATTGGAATACATAGGGACCAAATTGAGTGAACATACCTACTGAAACATGTCGCGGTACATGCATTTACAAAAAAAAGCTAAAAGGTCTTACATTGGTACATCCTATGTAAATGCCAGAAGGGGCCAACGGGAGGCTCTCTGGCAACCTGGTACGGTTTGCGTCTTAGGCAAGATTGCATCTACACCATGAAGCCATCGAGGTGACGTGAAACATCATTATTATTATCATCAGATTAGATAATCAGGAGTAGGTTTTTACCTCCTATGGAGGGGCCGAACCGGGGTAATTTTTGCCTTCTCTTGTGTTTGTCAGCCCACGAATTCACCAACACGCCTTTTCCCCAAAACCCTAGTCCATCATCCATGAACATTGACGTGGTGACCTCACTTCACTCATATCCTCATCCTATGGTGGCTCTGTTGTCCCTAGTTATTAACTTGGTAAGATTTGAAAGATCGGAACAAGGAAGATAACTCAATGTCTATGGGAGCTAGGACGTTTCCCAGTCAATTGCATGTAGGAATAAGCAGTGGCTGAGCTGTTCTTTGTTTGTGGTGTCGCTTGACATAGTGCATTGGCATCACTAGTCCTATAGCCTAGCTTCCCCACTGGGTTTAAGGCATGTTGGCTAGGGTCCAAAGTTGTTCACGGTCTTTCCGCTGCAAGTTTCTATGGGAGTTTATGTGTAGATTGTCACAATCATGTAAGTATGTATTCGGTATTTATGGATGTTGTTATGATATCAACTCGATAGTACAGCACGACATACTGGTCATGGGATCGACACAAGGGTATTTCAGGTAGCTAGTCCAGAATCCCTACAGGGAGGAGGTGGTCGCGGTGTCGAGGAGCACGACATCGTCGGTGGGGCTAGTCGGTCGACATCGAAGGAGACAAAGCCAACAAAGGACATGGGAGATAGTGGCTTCTGACCGGGGGAAAGGAGACAACTAAGGGCGAGTGGAGACAACGACAGGCGAGAGGAGAATGAGAGAGGAAGGCCTGGTGTGGGTGAGAGGAGGACAGAAGAAATTAGGAGGAAGAGGAAGATGTGGCGGTATGGAGAAAGAAAGAGAGGGGATAGGGCCCTAAAAAGGGAAGAAGACTATATGAAATAAGGTAGGGCAGAGTACTAGCGGCGTTCAATTATTATCTCACGCCACCAGTAACTTATATATACTAGGGCGGCACTGATAACTTATGAGTGGGATTAGTTGGAGCAGAGATTACTGCACAACTAGTAAATGCGAACTTTCGGTGAGGAGCAGTAGGTCTCTATGGCCAAAAATCTATCAAAAACACATGCAAAACAGCATTAGGCCATTAGCGAGAAGAAAGAAAACATGCTCAACTCTGTTCAATCACGAGATTCAAAGGTATAACCGGCCATGACATGACATCTGAGGAAAAAAACAAAGATTGAAATAGAACTCCGACAAGATCGTCGATCTCTCTCGCCAGTGTACCAAATGGGCTAATTTGGCTATCGGATATGTCAGTATGTCACCCGGAGGAGCGCGTCTGAAGCTGTTGAAGCTTGAAAAGTATCCTTTGTGCCTGCGCAGAGACCGCCGCAATCTGGTTTGCCAAATCCCTCTCATCGACGTCGGCCATGCTAGCCTGGGACTGGGATGGATCCAGGCCCCCTTCTTTGCTGCTCCGACTAAACGCTCGGGAAATTCTCTTCGAGGCACGATAGAGACATCTATGAATAGGCAGGCCTATGCACAAGATGACGTATAGGCCAGCCCCTCGCATGCCCGCTCTCCGGTTCCAAGCCGGCTGGGAAGAGCGGCCGCAGGTCGTCGCCCCTCGGGCTCCGCGTTGGCCCTGCTCATCAACTCCTCAAACTTTGGCGCCGTCATCGCCGCCGTCGCTCCGCCCTCCGGCGAGCGTTCAGCCCCGGCACTGCCGGAGGAGCCTGAGTCGGCAACCGTAACGGCGACATCCGAGCTTGACACCGGCGAAGACAGCGGCAGTTCGTGCTCATCAGCAGTACACGCTGCCAGAGCGGTCGACGATGCCATGATGGGATGGCGGCAACGGGTGCAAAGTGAACAGCTAGCCAGGCCGTGGGAAGGTTTTCGTCGTCGTGATGGTTTGGATTTTGTATCGGCCGACGTATTGGCATGTTAATATCGGTGGTGATTGGAACGAACACGGCCGCCGTGTTTCCAAAGTATAGAACTCTAACTCTCACTTCATATCTTTGTTTGCAACGTATTGTACTAGATAACTGTGGTTTAAACCATGTGCGCCCGCGTAGTTGGATTAGCTAGAATGACACCCTCCGCGATCCAACGATCTGTTTCCAACGGATGACTTTCAGGTCCCGTGGAAACAACTCGCCCGTATCAGGATTGGTTTCCAATTTTGCCCGAATGGTATCTAAGTTCGGCTTCGGCCTTCCATTTTTTTAAAGTTGTGCCCCAATGGAGACACATCCACCACACGAGCCTTCTAGTGATATGGTGGTAACATGTGCGGTATGCACGTTTAGCAATAAAAACCCTGAGGATTGATTTCCAATTCTAATTAATAATCTTGAAACTTGTATGTACTGCCTGTTAGAGTATACATGTTGTACACGACTAGATTAGGATAGAGATAGGATACGTGTCGTGTACTCCAAGTCTATGCCTTGTCTTGTACTCTAAGTTGGTTTGTTGTACGCCTATGTATACTCGCCCGAGAGGCTCAAAAATACATCCACCATATTCCGCAATCTCTCTCCCCCTATCCTTCTACATGGTATCAGAGCGGCAAGATCCTTGACCTAGACGCCGTCCCGCTTCCGCACCGCGCCACCCCCGGGGAGGTCGATCTCCATGATCTCCACCGGGGGCCGTGCCACCCGTATAAGGGTTCGTCCGCCGATCGGTTGATCGGCCGTCCTACGTCTTTTTCTCGCAGGTCGCTTGACCGACGTTTTCTTTTGGTTTACCGATCTTAGATCGGATTGCGTCGCCCACCACCGCCGTCACCACGCGCCTCTACTCCAACCTCGGCGTCGATCTCGCACCGGCGGCCACCCATACGCCGGATATCGCGGCCGCGCATGGTCTTCGTCACGCCGCCGGGTTCTTCATCGCCTACTTCGAGCACCGCTGCTGCATCTCCACAGGCAACCTGCATGGCCACTCCTAGCCATCACAGGTCCAGCCGACTACCTCTTCGCCTGTCTAGGCATCCAGCATGGCCGCTTTTGGTCATCGCTGGTTCGCCGCCTTCTACGTCTACGTCCAGCACGACTTCATCGCCAGCGTCATCGCCTCGTTCTCGACTACACCTGCTCGTCTACTCCGACAACAGCGGACTGCATCGACATCCTTTGCCGTTGTGCGCCTCGCAACTGTCGTGGAGGCATTCTCTGCTAGTCTCCTCTCCGACATGGCGTGAAGTTGTTTCTACTGGTCCCGTTCTTCGCACGCCTGGTACTGGCAACACCGGCGCTTGCCTTCGTCCCCGACGCGTTCCCGAGTCTGGCAAGCTCGGTCGCAGCGCCTCGTCCCCGTGTTCGTCTTCGCGTACTCGGTTTTGGCACAACCGGAGTATGCCTTCGTCCCCGACGTGCGCCTGGTTCTGGCAAAGCCATGGCCGCACCTCGTCCTCGACGGCTCGGACTGCATCGACTTTGGCATCGCTCTCCTCGACGACTGCCTCGACGCGTCTCCGTCCTTCTACGGCGTCCTACGCGCCTGCGGCTTCATCTGCGGCTACCTCGTCATCGGCACTCGCCACGACATCGACCACGGCGACCCCTTGCACGGCTACCTCGACCAAGGTTGCAGCATCCACTGCTCTCGGCTCCATCGACATCGGCACAAGGGCTACCACCTCGCCTGAGCTCCTCACCAGCATTCTCTACAGTCCAAGCTTCTACGACGTGACACCATCCACGATGTTCCCGCTACCATTGCGGGGGGATGTCAGCGCACTGGTATACTTCGGTTTTCTCTCCAGTCTGACCGTTCGCAACGCTCCAGTTGTTCACGACGCTACCGCTACGACTGCGGGGGGATGTTAGAGTATACATGTTGTACACGGCTAGATTAGGATAAAGATAGGATACGTGTCGTGTACTCCAAGTCTATGCCTTGTCTTGTATTCCAAGTCGGTTCGTTGTACGCCTATGTATACTCGCCCGAGAGGCTCAATAATACATCCACCATATTCCGCAATCTCTCTCCCCATATCCTTCTACACTGCCGAATCATGATGGGTTTCCAACAAGTCCATGACACTCTCCTGCGCACGCTGAAGCTCCGGCTCTTCGGCGCACGGTGGAGCTTGCTCAGGATGAAGGAATGGACAATGTGATAATGGAACCTGATTGTCTTTCATTAGTGCAGCGGCTACATTACTCGCTCATGGAGAGATCATCCGTCGAATTGTGGCAGTTGGCATGAGGCACCTAAGTGAGGGGCTTCACATCGGGGTTCCATCTGTACCGAGCAATCCACACAAACGTCATGTGAAGTGTGTTTTCAATGGCGGCACACCATTCAGCTAAGTCTTGCAAGGATGTAAACTCTAGTTCTGTTTTTTTTCTGTTCCGTATTTTATCTAGGAAACTCTTTTGTATTGATGTGGTTTAATCAATAAAACGTTATCTTCTATCCCAAAAAAGAAGTCCATGACTATTTATTTTTTATCAGTCCAACTAGGGCATTGTACTCCAATTGAGGCCTCGACAATATCTCTACTAATAATACGGCTTGAGGACGTGATGGTTCAAAAACCGTGGTATATAAAAAAATCGACTAAAATTTCGTACGTCTAGAAAACCGCTCTCGTACCGTCGTACGTCAAGAAAACCTCGCTCATATGTAAAAAAAACCATCACGCGCTTCCTCCGTCTGTTCCAGCTGGATTTCGTGGGAGAATAGGTATTCCAAACAGAATCCGCTAGGGAGGAGGCTTCGACTGCAACGCCAGGAGGCGTCGGGCTGTAGGTCACTGCCAGGGATGAGGGCTTCGGCTACCGCCCGCTTGTTGGAGCCGCCAGTGAAGTTTCCCTCGCCGCTGAACCACCGTCTCGCCAGAGAAACAGTTGAGCGCGCTACGCCTCGCCTCCTCTGCACGATCCCCAGGAGCAGATCGTGGTCGAAGGTGTGGCCGACTGGCCGGCGCCCGGCGCCCCGGCGACATGCAGGAGAGCGCGACCTGACCCGCGTGACCCGGCTCCCTCTTGCTACATGTTTTTCTTGCAGATGGGGGCTGGTGGCCGGGATTCCCCAAGGAAAGCGTCTTGGGCGACGATAACGAAGGGTTGCGTGCTGGAGTGCCTGCACACTGCTGGTCTGTGATGTGATCGGAGCGGGGCTGGTGGAGTACCGAGTGTCTACAGTACTACAATGGAGGCTTGCTGCTAGAGCCTAGATGTTTTTGGATTTTTTTTTCCAAAGATAGAGATAGCTATCTGACTTTCTTTGTGTGTTTCTAAAATTATATTTTTTTATCAAATCTAGCTCATATTTAAGTTGTTTTTTAAAAGTATAACTTTTAAATTAATGTTAATTTGTAAGGTGCAAGTTTTAGCAAAGCTACTTGATTTTATTTATGCCTGTCTGGAACGCGCCACTGTCAATCGTTCATTGCCTGGCTCTTAATCCTCACCGACTAACTCATTGCAGTTTAACTTTGGGGGCTACCACCTCAGGATGTATCCCACCAACTGCAACAACTACTCAACGTAATCCGTTGCTGTCTAACTGGATCATTGCCATCACCAGTCGATCATCGCCGTCCCCGCTCGACGTACTTCATTGCCATCTTTGTCGGCGGGTCATTCGTCGACCACTAATTGCAATTTTTTGCAATCAAGAACTCATTCTGGATGTGACCACGAATCACACTGTATTCGATAACCACGCGACAAGGTCACATGACACTACGCGACCATAGGCGCAACAAGGCCTATGATCTGTTTCGTCAACCAAAAGAGAGATGGAGGCGGCTGATGACGATGCAAAGTATAGATAAGTGGAGAACGAGCTCGTTGTCACGGTGGTACCGCCCACGCACATTCTCAGTTTTCATGGTCGAACCATCATCAGTACAATGTTAGCAATAATCTTGCCTAACTAGTGTTAGAGTTAAAGTTAGAATACCTTTGTTTAAAAAGTGTCCTAGTTGAGTTTATATTGGTTGGTTAATCTACTAGTTAGTACGTAGTACTAGTAGTACTAGAACTAGTCGGTTTTGGTTAAAGTGTGCAAGGCCGTGTGGTCTTGGAGTCTAAATAGGTTTGGTAGTTTGACTCGGTTCAGGATTTACTAGTACGTGTAGGACTAGGTAGGTTTGAGTCGGTAGTGTTTCCTGGCCGTGTATAAATACACACCAGGATCGTGAGTTTGTAACACCGGTTGTAAGGGCAAGATAAGAGAAATAGAGAGAAAGTTTAGAGCGTGCGATACGCACGCTTGGCGATAAAAGTAGTCTCCGTGTGTGTTCGTCTAGTCTCATGTGATTGACCCGTGTGCGAATTCCAACAATTGGTATCAGAGCAAGGTCGAAGATCTGAAGCTAAGCTTGCCCCGGGGAGGCGACGCTACTAGCGTCTCGGGGCGGGCGATTGTCGGTTGGCGGAGCAACCGAGTGAAGATGGCGAGTACGCCGTCGTCCGCAAGGCGACGGGTGATTATGCTCGGCGGAGGGACACGGAGGAGGCGGCAGGGCGTTGTCGTCGGCAAGGTGGCGGATGAGGATGATCGTTGATGGGAGAGGTTGTGCCAAGGTGCGGTGCTGGGAGTCTCGTCAAGATCGTCGTCCGGGAGAGTTTGAAGAGTCAAGTGCGTGCGAGTTGGCACGTTGAGTCCGTGAGTCGTCGTTGTGTCCAAGTGCTTGTTTCTGTGAGGATCCGTTGCAGTTGAAGTGTGTCACGTCGTGTTGCTGTCCGGTGCTAGGTGCGACCGAGGGTCTCGACGTGAGGATGGCGATGCTCCGTATGTTGACAAGGATCAGTTAAAGGGGAGTCTCTTCAATGAGGACCTGTCTCCACATGAGGCTAGAGTGGCTGAAGGTGTCCACAAGGTAGCCGGCATGTGTGCGTTAGGGGTGGCCAAAGGTGTCCGCCTGGCAACGTGACTGTGAGTCTAGATCATACGTCGAGTTGATTCGTCATGACGCGAGTCTGCAAGGAGTCAAGACCAGAAGAAGTACAAAGATACGACAAGTCAAGATTAGAGAGAGATTGTTAGCAATAATCTTGCCTAACTAGTGTTAGAGTTAAAGTTAGAATACCTTTGTTTAAAAAGTGTCCTAGTTGAGTTTATATTGGTTGGTTAATCTACTAGTTAGTACGTAGTACTAGTAGTACTAGAACTAGTCAGTTTTGGTTAAAGTGTGCAAGGCCGTGTGGTCTTAGAGTCTAAATAGGTTTGGTAGTTTGACTCGGTTCAGGATTTACTAGTACGTGTAGGACTAGGTAGGTTTGAGTCGGTAGTGTTTCCTGGCCGTGTATAAATACACACCAGGATCGTGAGTTTGTAACACCGGTTGTAAGGGCAAGAAAAGAGAAATAGAGAGAAAGTTTAGAGCGTGCGATACACACGCTTGGCGATAAAAGTAGTCTCCGTGTGTGTTTGTCTAGTCTCATGTGATTGACCCGTAGGCGAATTCCAACATACAAAAAGGTGTATATGCAAAAAAAAGTTGAAGCACAAGCATGTTTGCAATATTGTTATTAAAGCACAAGCATGTTTGCAATATTGTTATTAAAGCACAAGTGTTTGAAATAATAACACACTTTTAAACATTTAGAATTGATGTTCTGTATTTTCAGTAATACGTGGTACAAAAGATAGGTCAATCTATCAAAGCCTTCAGCATTTGGATTGGATCGGCATACGCATATAAACATATGAAAGAATGCCAATTTGATTTAATGTGGTCCCGTAGCAAAGCGCGGGCTTTGTGCTAGTTTATATACTATACTATCAAAAATAAAAATAAAAATGCACAAGAAGTCAGGAAAACACATAAAACATGAAGAGCTACTAAAAATGAACAAATAATAGTTAGCATCACTATTCACAAAATTACATAACTTAACATGCAATAGGTCCACATGTTTCTAACAAAGGAGTAAGTTAATTAAACCAGGGGCAACAAAACAAACTATTTTGGTTTTGGCTCTATGAATCCCTTACATATTGTCCACATGAGGGAAATTCTTGTGTATAGCTAAATAGTGTCACTAATGTTATGTTTCTGTCATTTAACGGGACCATTTGAAGAGGATTGCATTGCCTATTTTTTATGCCTAAGTTGAGTCATCCGATAACGCATAGTTGTTGCATGAATGAGTACTTTGGGACCAAACAGGGTCAACAATGCTTTTAATGAATTAATCAATCTCACTCATGATCGGGGAAATTTTATTGATTTCAATGGAAATACATGTAGCCCCTTATATAACTTCACTATTTGATCGATTTAGTGTTACGGTTGAGCTTTAGGGTCGAGCTTCCTTTTTGAACACGATCAACTACAAAAATCTAAACAAGCTGTTCATAACTTGGTTGCCAACATATCTGGTAGGAAGTGCATTTAAGTGTGTTGACAATGCCTATAGAGGAGTTGTCTATTCTTCCCTCGGCCGCACACTTGAGCGCACCGCGAAAGAGTTTCCAAGGTTGCTGTTAAAAGTATTTTTATTACACTTAACAAAATTGACCATATAAGATACAAATTTTACATTTTGTGCAATTATGAGATCTGGACAGCAAATATATAATTTTACTAAACCTAAGTAGTCTATCATGTAAAAAAAATCTTTAGTTATTTACCTTTCTACATAGTCTCTTAACAAGCCTTTGATTGTATTGTGTGACTTGTATGTATGAGAAAAAAATACATAATGTGTCTTGACGATTAATGGTAGCACTCGGATAACTAATTTGTATGTGATGCATTTTGGTATACATTAAACTCCTCAAATATTTTGTTGGTGATCTTAAGACTATCATCCAAAAATAATTAAATAAAGGGTTACTCAAATGATTAGTTTGTATGTGATGCATTTTGGTAGACATTAAAATCCTAAAATATCTTGGTGGCAAGCTTAAAACTAACTCCAACAGATAATTAGATGCATTGTTACTCGAATGATTAAATTTTTAGCCCATGCTCAAATGATTAATTCGTATGTGATGCATTTCGGTATATAAAAATCCTCAAATATCTTGGTGGCGAGCTTAGAACTAATGTCCAACAAGTAATTAGATACATAGTTTCTATAGTTTATGGTTATTTGTCCACCTTAGGTGTAAGTTTGTGAGTAGAAAGTTCTAGAGTGTACGTGGTGTGCAAGAATTTGTACTTTGTACTTCCTCCGAAAACTATTACTTATCGCTAATATAGATGTTTGTGTCCGAACACCTTTTAGTATCTATATACATCCATATTAATGACAAGTAATAGTATTTGCATTGCTCATTTATTGGGTTTCATGGTAAAAATGTCTTTCATATTTCTACGCATTAATTTATCAAGGAATTGGCAAGGGATGTGTTCTCTATATATGTATGAAAAAGGCATCTTTAATAACGTGCATGCGTTGAAATTTCATACATAAACTAAGGGTGCATTATGGTGCAACGGTGTTCATATTTGATATATATCTCAAAAAAGTGCAAGCTCAACCTAGAAAATAAAAAGGGCTACACTAGTACCGAATGGCTACTTAGAACCGGTTATCACTCATAGGCCGCAGACGGTTATCGTATTCGGCTCAAGCTCTTAGTCTCTAACAGCGAGCCATCCACAAACGGTTCTACTTCCGGCTCAAAAAATAGGACGGCTGCAGACGTTTTATAATAAGAACCGCCTCCAAGAGCATTTCCTTTTGAGATGAGCCGTTTTCCCGTTCGTCTGCAAAAATTCAGGGCTCGCAGGCGGTTGTTACTGCTCACCGTCTCCAATAAATTTTGTGTTGAGGCGTCGTTTATTGGAGACCGTCTCCAATATTTAGAGCTGCGGAGTCGTCTATTATTCTAGACCGCCTCTAATACTTTTAAATTATTTTAGAAAATGACCAGATGGTTTATTCAAATTCAATCATAAAATACATAACAGGTACACATGATTCAGCAACTCTAAATATTCTTAGCCAACCATATAAGAGTAATATTATATATAACTTAATTAGAGAATTCGTACTACAAAGTACGTGCATATTACATCAACATTAGCAAATCATACATATATACTGCTGTCGTGCAGACAATATTATAGTCTAGCATTACTAGTTAATCCTCTAACAATTGTGGAAAGATATCAACCACAAGATCTAGGTCTGCATCATCTCTTTCAGAGAAGAAGAAAAGGACTTTGTCATCCTCCTTTAAGTTGTACTTTCTCACAATCATGTCCTATCTAGATGTCAATATTGCATTGTTTTACCTAGCTCCCATCTTCATCTTAACTAGCATTGGCCTCTTGGCGATAAAATTATTGGAAACATGGACATAAATATGCTCACGGTTACTGATACGTCTCAAACGTATCTATAATTTTTGATGCTCCATGCTTGTTTTTACACCATTTGCCTATTGTTTCGTTACACTTAGTGGCACTTTTATGCATTTTCCGGAACTAACCTATTAACGAAGCGCCACAGTGCCAGTTTCCTGTTTTCTGCTGTTTTTGTGTTTCAGAAGTGATACACAGGAAATATTCTCGGAATTGGACGAAACAAGTTCCTGAAGTCTTATTTTTCCCGGATGCTTCCAGAGATCCGAAGGAGAGAAGGAGTGGGGCCACCAGGGCCCCACACACAGGGGTGGCGCGGCCCCGTGTGAGGGCGCCTAGGACCCCCTCTGACATCGCCCCTTCGCCTATAAAGACCCCCGACGAGAAAAACCTAAGTACCCGATCAGATTTCCAGAACACATCGCGATACGCCGCCGCCGTCGACTCGAAGATCGGGAGGGTCCAGAAGCTCTTCCCGGCACCCTGCCGGAGAGGGGAATCGCCACCGGAGGTCTTCTTCATCGCCATGCTTGCCTCCGGAGCGATGAGTGAGTAGTCTACCTTGGAATATGGGTCCATAGCAGTAGCTAGATGGTTGTCTTCTCCACCATGTGCTTCATGTTTAGATCTCATGAGCTGCCCTACATGATTGAGATCACCGTTATGTAATTCTATGATGTTGGTTTGTTGGGATCCGATGAATATTGGTGTTTATGATTAAGTTGCTGTACTGAATTATATCTTTTGTTATCTCTATGTTGTTTATGATCTTGCATGCTCTCCGTTGTTAGTAGCTATCTTGGCCGAGTAGTTGCTAGTGACTCCAAGAGGGGGTATTTATGCTCGATAGTGGGTTCATGTCTCTATTTCACCTGGGGGAGTGACAGAAACCTCTAAGGTGGTAGATGTGTTGTTGCTACTAGGGAGAAAACAACATTCATATGCTCAAGGGCATATGCTTTGTTTACATTACACACTTTGCTTAATGCAATTATCTGTTGTTCGCAACTTAATACTTCTAGGGTGTTCGGATTGATATCCCCGGGAGTGGATTATTAGTCATAGATGCAGTTGGATGGCGGTCTATGTATTTTGTTGTAATGCCCAGAGTAAATCTCATAGTGATCTTCTTGACATATCACGTTATCTTTATTCTATCAATTGCCCAACTGTAATTTGTTTACCCAGCATGTTATTTTATCTATGAAGAGACACCACTAGTGAACTATGGACCCCGGTCCTATTTTAATCATATTGCAATCACCTGTTTACTTTTCCCGCACTGTTTACTTTACTCGCATACTTTACTGTTTTCCACTTGATACACTCATAACCTTTGTTTCAAGCAAACCGGTGAGATTGACAACCTCATCGCAAGTTGGGAACAAAGTATTTGTTTGTGTGTGTGCAGGTTCCACAACACCTTCAGTCGTCACCGTCTCTCCTCTCCTGTTCGATAAACCTTGGTTTCTTAACTGAGGGAAAACTTGCCTCTACACTCATCATACCTTCCTCTTGGGGTTCCCAACGGGCTGGTCATCACCACGCACAAGGACTTACTGCTCCCACGTCAACTACACGCCACAGCTCTTTTCTGGCGTCATCATCACACGAGTAGCAGTTACGAAAGAGATCTTTTAGATACCCAACTGTCATCTCAACTGAAATTTGTCTGTGGAGAATTAGCATACTTCTAATTATTAAATATCACAAGTTTGTTCATGTTTAAGAAAATATTATGATCATCTTACCAGTTTGCACTTCTTTTCATGACAGATGAATAGGTCATTCTGTAGACATAGTACTTAATTCTTGGTAGAGATTCAGGATCACACCACTCAAAAAGGTAGGTCTCACTATCTACAGTCAGATGCATGTCGTTTTCAAAGACACACTGGTCATCATATAGGGTGGACCCTTGTGATAAGGTCCTGATACAACACATAGAAATATATGGTATCATTGGGAAGCAAATCAGGTTGTACCAGATAGAGGTGTGATTATCTACATCTTAATCTTGCTAAAATATTCAAACTACTCATGGGGTATATTCTCTACATGCATGGTATGTATCACATATAGTTAAAATATCCAGTTACTTATGCAATGAGTTAACAAATTTACTTGTACCATTTAGTTATAGAGCTAAGACATGGAATTAATCTTATACTTTAATAGTATAAATATAGAATAGTTCAAACATATTCTTCATACCGCTGTGCACATGCTGCATCTGAAAGGGCTCTTCATCTGACATGCAGTCATCACTACTGTTGAAGTAGCTCTCCCTGCTAGAGAGCACTATGGGATCATCACTGCAGCTTCTCATATGTGAAATAGATTCAGATTCATATGTAAACAATTTAAGCACATACACACGTTATCTTGTTCACATCTAATTAAGCTAATATAAAAGGCATCATTTTTTCTGAAGCAGGATGCACACACATCCATGTCTATTTCTTGATCGGAACTCAAGCTCAGGGAATAAGAATGCAAATTAACACAGATCTTTTGAATCATTTACATTGTGGAAAGAAATATTTCAATATATCTAGATCGGATGAAAAGCTCAAGAATTTTGCCAAATATCGTAATGAAGATATAGAAGATATTGGTAAATCTTCGCCAGATCGAAGCATGCATATACAAATCTTTCGATTCATTTGCGCCAGATTGAAGTAGTGCATAGGGCGCGACATTAGGGTTTCGTTCACATACCTGGACCGACGGCAGGGGAGGGGGCGGGAAATAGCAATGCGGGAGGAGCGGCCGGGACGAGCGGCACCTAACCGGCACGGGAGGAGGGGCACCGAAACCGGCGCGGGAGGTAGTGGCGGTCGAGAGGGTTTTTTGGGTGTGGGAAGGTGGAATGAGGATAAGTGCCACCGCTCCTTAATTTTGTCCTAATTTTTTTAGATTTTTGCCACCAATTATCCAGCTTAGGCCAAAAATTTCACATTCCCGCCATCGGGTTTCTCTCAGACGGTCAACGAGGAGAACCGTCTCTAAGAAGTACAATAAAAAATTGAAAACCATCTAGGGATCTATGGCTCCTCGAACGGACATAATAAATAATCGCCTCCAACAGGATATTTCAGGCTTAATTAAATTGACTGTTAATTTTATTCAAGGGAAAGTTTGTTGCTTTAAATTATAAATAACTTTTTTTTGAAGGAAAGTTCGCTACTTTAAATTATAAAAATAGTGCTCTAACATAAATAGCTTAAAACACATTAGCAGTATCTAGCTAGGGTTATACGGCATATAAACCCCACATTATAACTAGTCATAATAAACATCTGACATTTTGGTCCACTAGTTAGCAACAAGTTTATTAAATCACTGCATACTCCTCCGAGTATTGATACGTCCAAAACGTATCTACTTTCCCGAACACTTTTGCTATTGTTTCTCCTCTAATTTGTGTGTTTTGAATACAACTAACATGAACTAACGTTGTTTTCAGCAGAATTGCTCGGGTGTCTCGTTTTTTTGCAGAAATCCGACTTTCAGGAAAAATCCCGAAAAAATATTGCAAAAAATCTATTTTGACAGAAGACCCACGGAGCCAGAAGGAGAGACGAAAGGAGGCAGTGGCCTGGGCTCACCACCAGGGGGCGTGGCCCAGCCCTGGCCACGCCCACCTGTGGTGAGGCCGCCTCGGCCATCGCCTCGATCCCTCCTTCCGCCTACATATACCCTCTAACCTGAAAACAACGGGGGTTCGGCATTTTTCCCAGATAGACTTCCGCTGCGCCGCCACCATCAGAAACCGCGATTCGGAACCAGAAACTCCGGTCTGGCACCCTGCCGAGACGGGGATTTGGAGAACTTCACCACCATCATCACCGACGTCTCTCCATCAACCATCCATGACTCCCCCATCCATGTGTGAGTAATTCCCGCTGTAGATGAAGGGGATGGTAGGGATTGCATGAGATCATTCATGTAATTTGCTATGAGATTGTTAGGGCATAGTGCCTAGTATCTTTTATTAGTGCTTATGACATTGTTGCAACTTGTTGTGCTTAATGCTTGTCACTTTGGGCCCGAGTGCCATGATTTCAGATCTGAACTTCTTATTATTTTATGATGATACTTGTTGTTTATGGTCTTACCTACAAGTTGTATACACATATTGTTGTCTAGAACCCAAGGCCGCAAAGTGACAAAAATTGGAATAACCGGAGGGGATGGCTATGATGTGAGGATCACATGTGTTCACCGAGTATTAATGCTTTGCTCCGGTACTTTATTAAAAGGAGTACCTTAATTACCAGTAGTTTCCCTTGAGGCCCTGCTGCAATAGGCTGGTAGGACAAAAGATGTCGTGTAAGTTTCTCATTCCGAGCATGTACGACTATATACAGAACACATGCCTATGATTGTTAGTACTAGGATGCTTTATATTATTTATCTGCAATGCCCATGTCTCACTGATTTCATGAATTATCTTATCCATGCAACGCCCGTACATCCATCCCTATGCCTACAGTATTTCATCCTACTGTTTATTATTGCTACTATTACTGCTTTTATTCTACTACTGTTGTTACTGTTTCACCACTATCACCACTATAAAACTATTGCTACTGATAAACTGCTGCGAACAAGTCTGTTTCTAGGTGCAGCTGAATTGACAACTCATCTGTTAAGGCTTATAAATATTCTTTGGCTCCCCTTGTGTCAAATCAATAAATTTGGGTTTTACTTCCCTCGAAGACTGTTGCGATCCCCTATACTTGTGGGTCATCAGGACTATTTTCTGGCACCGTTGCCGGGGAGCATAGCTTTATTTGTAAGTTCACTTGGGATTCATATTGTTCGCTGCAATCCTTTCATCATGGGTAAACCTCGTGATGGAAAAGTTCCTATATTGCCATCCACTACAAGAAGAGGTACGACTTTGAACACCTCTGTTGTTGTTGATTCACCATTTGTTATGAGTAAGTTGCTTACACCACCATATGCGCACGCTACTGCTACTACTTTTGCTGAGTTTGAAAATGCCACTGATAATTTAGATGATGCTTCTACTGTGCTTGATGAGAGTGGTTCGCTAGGTTCCTTTTTAGATGCTACAATTGCTAGAGCTAAGATGGGAAACACCACTGTTACATCTGTTAGTTCACCTGAGTCTAGGGAGTGTCCTAGTGATGATTTTGATGACGCTTATATTGAGCTTGACGATGATTTTTTTGCTGAAGCTCGTGCTACTCGTGATGCTAAAGTTGTTAAGGAACTTCTAGCGAGACATGCTGTTAGATATAAATTGTCTCCTGATCCTAAGTTTGCTGCTTCTCCCATAAATATTAGAGACAAGGATTATAATTTCTCTTTAGATTTATCTTACATATCTATTGTTGAGAAAGAGCCTTTTTGTGGTACTGAGAATGAAAGTGCTATGGAGCACATGAATGAGCTTTCTACTTTGAGTAATTTGTTTTCTGATGATATTAAGCTTTGCACTTACTTTGTTGCTAAGATTTTTCCTTTCTCGTTGAAAGATGCGGCTAAAACTTGGTTCGATAGTTTGTCTCCTGGATCTATTCGTAGTCCTATTGCTTTGGTTAACGCTTTCTTTCAGAAATATTTTCCTGCTAGTGCTCAACATGTTGTTGTGCAGAAAATCTTTGACTTTGAACAGGGAAAAGGAGAGATATTGCCTGAATCTTGGACAAGGTTTTGTTCTTTAATTAGAGCTTTGCCTAAAGAGCCATTGCCTAAAAATGAACTCCTTGATATATTATATAATGGACTAACTGATGAATCTAAGACATATCTGGATAGTTGTGCTGGTTGTGTTTTTAGGGAAAGAACTCCGGCTGAAGCTGAAGAATTAATGGCTAAAATAAGCCAAAATCATGATGATTGGACTCTAGTTGAGCCAACACTAGCACCAACACCTGCGCCAGTCCCAGAGCCGACACCAAAAAAGAGAGGAATGATTGAATTAAATGATGAAGTTATGAGGGAAGCCAAAAAATCTCTTAAGGAGAAAGGTATTAAGGCCGAAGATGTGAAGAATTTACCTCCTATAGAAGAATTATGTAAGCCAATCCCTCGCTCATCCACTATTGAGGTACACTCTCTCCAACGCTTTGATGATAGAGATATTCCTTACTCTAAACCTCCTGGTCAATGCTTAGATGAGTTGGATAATTTTATTGTTAAGCAAGATAATTTTAATAGAATGGTGCAGAATTATTTGTTTGAAAATTCTAGAGCTATTAACAAGTTGTAGGATATTGTGGAGAGAACATCCAATGATGTGAAGATACTTGTTAAACATTTTCAAATGGTTCAGACTCAAATTGATCAGCTTACCAAGGTGCAAAAAGATTTGCTTGTTAATGCCGCAAAAGAAAAACAAGCGTGTGAAATACGCACAAGAGGAGGTGCTACCACTCAAGACCCCTTATATCCTGAAGGGCATCCCAAGAGGATCGAACAAGATTCTCAACGCACTTCAAGTGATGATATTCCTTCCAAGAAGAAGAAGAAGAAGCATAAAACAACTGTAGAATCCTCTGAAGCAGGTAAAGATCCTAATAGTGTTTCAATTTCTGATGCTGAAACTGAACCAGGTAATGCTTCCGATAAAGAAGAAGTTGAAGAGGAACCAGAAAAGATTGATAAGAATGCAAAGTACACCAAAGAAGATTTCATTGCCAACAAGCATGGTAAAGAGAGAGAACCTTGGGTGCAGAAACCAATGCCTTTTCCTAGTAAGAAACACAAATCCAAGGAAGAAGAACACTACAACAGGTTTTGTGAATGGATGAAACCTTTATTTTTACAAATTCCTTTAACTGATGCTATTAGAATGCCTCCTTATGCAAAGTATATGAAAGATATTGTTACTAACAAAAGAAAGATTCCTAATGAGGAAATTTCCACTTTACTTGCTAATTATTCTTTTGATGGTAAAGTTCCGGAGAAGCTTGGAGATCCAGGTATACCAACTATTCCTTGCTCCATTAAAAATAACTATGTTAGAACTGCTTTATGTGATTTGGGAGCCGGAGTTAGTGTCATGCCTTTTTCTCTTTATAAGAGACTTGATCTAGAAAAATTGGTATCAACTGATATATCTTTGCAAATGGCTGATAAGTCTACTACTATTCCTATTGGTATATGTGAAAACATTCCTGTTCAAGTTGCTAACAGTTGTTTAATATTAACTGACTTTGTCATGTTGGAAATGCCTGAAGATGATAATATGTCTATTATTCTTGGGGGACCTTTTCTAAACACTGCAGGTGCGGTTATTAATTGCAGTCAAGGAAAGGTAACTTTTAATGTCAATGACAAAGAGTATATGGTTTATTTTCCCAAGAAGATTGATAAAAAGAATGCTCTAAATTCAATCAAGAATGTTGAGACCATCAGAGTTGGTAAGATTATTTGTTCAGAGCAAAAGCCCAAGGAAGAATATAAAATTGTCATGATTGGGACTATTCCTATTAAGGTCGAGGTAACATAAGCATAAAGTGAAATGCAAAGTTTTGCCTCATATAAAATTAGTTTGGTAACAAGACTTCATCAACCTTGTTAACAAAGTGATTTTATATGAATGAAACTTCGTTTTCACCGCATTTACTCTGCCTTACTTATTTTTACTTTCACCATTTTTGTTCCCTTTGTTAGTTACATAATTAGAATATCTTAGAGCTGCTGCATACTTGAGTTTGATTTGCTTGCAATCATTCCACCGTCGTTTTCCTGAGTTTTATCATTTTATCGTTTTTCTAAAAAATCCTCAAAAATAAAGTTTCTCAAAAAATTCCAGAAAAATCTTTTTAAATTTTTATGTCAAAAATGGGGCAGAGAGGCACCTGGGAGACCTTAGGGGGACCTGCCACGCCTCCTCACCACCAGGGGGCGCGGCCCAGCCCTGGCCGCGCCCACCTATGGTGAGGGGGGCCCCCTGGCCTCTCACTTATCTCTTCCTCCCCAGCTCTTTCTCTCTCCCAAAAACAACGACACACCAGCTCAAACTCGTGTTCTTGCTGCTCTCCATCTCGATTTTTCGATCTCCTTGCTCAGCCCATCATTGTTGCTAAGATTTGGAGCATTTGTTCTCCGGTATGTGACTCCTTCGATTATCCAAGTAGAATTTTGTTTAGTGGAGTATTTCTTGAGTATTTTAGTTCTATAGGCTGCAGGTGAAATGAGTTTGCATGCTTGTTCTATTGCTTAGAAATATTATTTTGATGCATGTTAGCTCTCTAGTAACTCCCTATAGTAGTTTCCTACATTTATTTGTCTTAAAATCACTTTTTATGAGGTTTGTTAAAAATTTCAGAAATGGAGGAGAATGCATACCAACTCTTTCAACATGAACTAGAAGTGCATGAAGTTATGAGAGTTCACCGTGAAGAAAGGGTCTTTCCCTCAATCTATCCATGCTCAGAGTTCATGAATGCTGTTGGAATCCTGCAAGACTTCCAAACTCTAATTTCTAATGCAGGATTGAACATTTTATTGATGATGAACCTCCCCAATATGTTAAACTAACAATGTCTGTGGTGCAGGATTTTAGATTCAGTTGGTCCACATCTAACCCCATGGTTCATTATAAAATCTACAATAAATCTGTGGACTTGCCCTTTGATGTTTTCTGTGCAGCCATTAGAGTACCACAGTGGGGATCGCGCGAAAGGATGAAGGAACGGCCTAAGCCATTGACAGACCTCTATGAGGAGATTTGTCAAGGAAGAAGCTTCTCAGAAGAGAGTGGTAAAATTCGAAATATTCATTATCCATCCATTCGATATTTTGCTCACTTTATTACCAAGTGTGTTCTTGCTAGGAAAGTTGCAAATAAGTTGTCCTCCTATGATCTAGCTTTTATTGTTGTTGCTTTGAGAGGTGATAGGACTTACAATTTGGGTGCTTTAATAGCTTTCTGTCTAGATGCTAACCGTGAGAAAGGGGGAATCTGTGGAGGCCTTATTGCTTCACGTCTGTTAGCTTTGCATGGTTTAGTGCCTCATGTTTTAGACCTTCAGTTTCCAGTAGAGAGACTTGATCTTAATTCTATGATACATCATAAGTTTGTTTTTCCTCATGCCTGTTTGACTAACTTGACGTTTGAGATTACCCTTTTCAAGAAATCTACCTGGAAGGTAGTGAAGACTGATCGATCAGTCCATTTGCATGCACCTCTTTTGTTTAACCTTGATCGCAGGAATGGATGGTCACTCACAGAGGGTGAGCTCGACGCATATCTAGAGGAGCACCCGCCGCCCGTTCACGATGGAGAGGCGACCGAGGAGTCGGTCCAGCCCTCTAACATTGCGGAGTTCCCCTACCAGCAGCCTTATTATGATTATACACCATCTGCTTCATCTTCACAGGGGCCAAGCTATTACTTTACCAATGATGACCCACCGGCATGGGGCATGTATCGAAGACAAGGTTGATCTCCACTTAGGCCAAAAGCCTAAGCTTGGGGGGAGGTACGCCGACGATTCACTCATCTACATATCATATTTTGTCGGTCCTTTGTATATCCATGTTTCGCTTTCTTTATTGTTCTCATTCTTATTTCTTCTTTCCAAAACACAAAAAGCACAAAAATATTTCCGTTGTTTCTCTTTGTTTGCCTTTTTAGTTTTCTAGCTTTGGTTAGCTTTACTTGCTATTTTTGGTTTGATATTTGAAAAATCCAAAAATATTTTGCTTTGTTTGCTATTTCCTTTGGTTCTTGTCTCAAAAATCAAAAACCCCAAAATATTTGTTGTTCTTCTTCGGTTTTGTAAAGTTTGTTGCAGAGTTCAGTCTCCCGAGACTCCATTGGAGCTTGGTATTGACTTCATATTATTCAAGCCACACAAGTGAAAAAGCAATAATGACAACATATGACAATCCGAGATGTGGTAAGAGGCTGGTATGAACTCTATTTGTTTTCATTTTTGTACATATACTCATCTATGTGGACATGCCTAGTCGGTTCATGTAAGGTATATGTTATTTAATGGATGCTTTGTAGTTCTTGCTCTCATATGATTAGTTCCAATCTACTAATAGTTTGTAGCATGTCATGTAGACGCTTGCTTGCATTG
Source organism: Dactylis glomerata (assembly GCA_007115705.1). Lineage (NCBI taxonomy): Eukaryota > Viridiplantae > Streptophyta > Magnoliopsida > Poales > Poaceae > Dactylis > Dactylis glomerata. The sequence continues at coordinate 777,497 of QXEO01000156.1, read as the reverse complement.
TTTTACTCATAATATGGTATGATATTGTGGTATCCACCTCTGAAAGTTTCATTTGAATCGACTTGGCACATGCTCAAGCATGCACAGGACTGAACAAAAAGTTAATTAAGCCTCAATGATTTACTTTGCCTCAGAGTTCTTGTGTCATTTTTATGCCTATATTAATTTTGTTTTGTCGCAAACATGATTATGACAGTTATTGCTCTCTTGATTGTCGCTTCCCAGTCTTTTGCTAGCCTTCACTTGTACTGAGAGGGATTACTTCTCGTGCATCCAATTACCAAAAACCAAGTCTACCAAAGAGTCCACTATAAATTCCTATGCATGGTATTTCAAAGCCATTCCAAGTAAATTTTCATGTGCTACCTTTCAAAACTTTCAAATACTTCTCATTTTGTGCCACTGTTTTTAGCTCATGGGGACGTAGTGGTCGGAATTGCTATCTTCCATATTAAATTAAGTACCCCTCGACTAGGCAGCTTCATCTGCTCGTCATTAATTTTGCAAGGGAGCTAGTCAGACCATTGTAATCTAATTTAAAAAAAGAAAAGAAAAAGAGCACTCCTCCATGGTATGTGAAAGTTGGTGGGCACCCGATGGAATCGGTTAGCAATGGTTTGAGAAAGGAAAAAAGGTGGGGAGGAGTGCCAAAGCTTTATAAAAGAGCACCAATGTGCCAAATTTTCAAAGAACTCGGAACCGCTCTCACTTGTTTATTATGAAAGATAGCAAGTCCCCATAGCCAGTCGTTGACATGAAACAATCACCTCTCAAAAAATTACCTCTGTTTTGCAAATGAAAAGCTCTAGCACATGTTAAATCACTGCTTCCCTCTGCGAAGGGCCTTTCTTTTACTTTTATGTTGAGTCTTCATCTTCCAACTTTAAAGCACCTTCTTGAGAGCATAGCTGTTATTCTTAGTGTAATGTGCTTGTCCCAGAACACGGTTAATTGTGGTATAACTTTGATGCTTGTATCTTTGATATTTTTACTTCTAGTCTTCCTTTGGACTTCAAAGGTGCCTCAGCATTTATGTTTTGCTCCACAAATAATGGCAAGCGGGATACCACTCTTTCATATCACTTATGAGCATTATAATCTTGCAACTTCTTATATTTCATGTTACTTGTTATTAGTGCATTGGCACTCTTTCATAGCTTGCTTGACTATGAGGTAACATTAGTTGCATATTTCTTATTATGAATTGCCTGAGTACTTGATCACATAGTTAGTATATATACATCTATGAAGCAAATGTGTTTGTGAAAGTTTCTTTTATCGCTCTCAGTTGTTAACTGAATTGCTTGAGGACAAGCAAATAGCTAAGCTTGGGGGGAGTTGATACGTCCAAAACGTATCTACTTTCCCGAACACTTTTGCTATTATTTCTCCTCTAATTTGTGTGTTTTGAATACAACTAACATGGACTAACGCTGTTTTCAGCAGAATTGCTCTGGTGTCTTGTTTTTGTGCAGAAATCCGACTTTCAGGAAAAATCCTGGAAAATATTGCAAAAATTATATTTTGCCAGAAGACCCATGGAGCCAGAAGGAGAGACGAAGGGAGGCAGTGGCCTGGGCTTGCTACTCAGTGATGGCGCCAGAAAAAGAGCTGTGGCGTTTAGTTGACGTGGGAGCAGTAAATCCTTGTGCGTGGTGATGACCAGCCCGTTGGGAACCCCAAGAGGAAGGTATGATGAGTGTAGCGGCTAGTTTTCCCTCAGTTTAGAAACCAAGGTTTATCGATCAGGAGAGGAGAGACGGTGACGACTGAAGGTGTTTGTGGAACATGCACACACACAAACAAATACTTTGTTCCCAACTTGCGATGAGGTTGTCAATCTCACCGGTTTGCTTGAAACAAAGGTTATGAGTGTATCGAGTGGAAAACAGTAGAGTATGCTAGTAAAGTAAACAGTGCGGGAAAAGTAAACAGGTGACTGCAATATGATGTAAATAGGACCGGGGTCCACAGTTCACTAGTGGTGTCTCTCCATAGATAAAATAACATGCTGGGTAAACAAATTACAGTTGGGCAATTGATAGAATAGAGATAACGTGATATGTCAAGAAGATCACTATGAGATTTACTCTGGGCATTACAACAAAATACATAGACCGCCATCCAACTGCATCTATGACTAATAATCCACTCCCGGGGATATCAATCCGAACACCCTAAAAGTATTAAGTTGCGAACAACAGATAATTGCATTAAGCAAAGTGTGTAATGTAAACAAAGCATATGCCCTTGAGCATATGAATGTTGTTTTCTCCCTAGTAGCAACAACACATCTACCACCTTAGAGGTTTCTGTCACTCCCCCAGGTGAAATAGAGACATGAACCCACTATCGAGCATAAATACCCCCTCTTGGAGTCACTAGCAACTACTCGGCCAAGATAGCTACTAACAACGGAGAGCATGCAAGATCATAAACAACATAGAGATAACAAAAGATATAATTCAGTACAGCAACTTAATCATAAACACCAATATTCATCGGATCCCAACAAACCAACATCATAGAATTACATAACAGTGATCTCAATCATGTAGGGCAGCTCATGAGATCTAAACATGAAGCACATGGTGGAGAAGACAACCATCTAGCTATTGCTATGGACCCATAGTCCAAGGTAGACTACTCACTCATCGCTCCAGAGGCAAGCATGGCGATGAAGAAGACCTCCGGTGGCGATTCCCCTCTCCGGCAGGGTGCCGGGAAGAGCTTCTGGACCCTCCCGATCTTTGGGTCGACGGCGGCGGCGGATCGCGATGTGTTCTGGAAAATTGATCGGGTACTTAGGTTTTTCTTGTCGGGGGGTCTTTATAGGCGAAGGGGCGTCGTCAGAGGTGGAGCTAGGCTCCCTCACATGGGCCCGGCACGGCCAGGGGCCAGGCCGCGCCACCCCCTTGTGTGGGGCCCTGGTGGCCCCCCTCCGACACTTCTTCGGATCTCTGGAAGCTTCCGGGTAAAATAAGACTTCGGGAACTTGTTTCGTCCAATTCCGAGAATATTTCCTGTGTATCACTTCTGAAACACAAAAACAGCAGAAAACAGGAACCTGGCACTGTGGCGCTTGTTAATAGGTTAGTTCCGGAAAATGCATAAAAGTGCCACTAAGTGTAACGAAACAATAGGCAAATGGTGTAAAAACAAGCATGGAGCATCAAAAATTATAGATACGTTTGAGACGTATCAGGGCTCACCACCAGGGGCGCGGCCTAGCCCTGGCCGCGCCCACCTGTGGTGAGGCCGCCTCGGCCATCGCCTCGACCCCTCCTTCCGCCTACATATACCCTCTGACCTGAAAACGGTGGGGGTTCGGCGTTTTTCCCAGATAGACTTCCGCTGCACCGCCACCATCAGAAACCACGATTCGGAACCAGAAACTCCGATCTGGCACCCTGCCGGGACGGGGATTTGGAGGAGATCTTCATCACCATCATCACCGACGTCTCTCCGTCAACCATCCATGACTCCCCCATCCATGTGTGAGTAATTCCCGCTGTAGGCGAAGGGGATGGTAGGGATTGGATGAGATCATTCATGTAATTTGCTATGAGATTGTTAGGGCATAGTGCCTAGTATCTTTTATTAGTGCTTATGACATTGTTGCAACTTGTTGTGCTTAATGCTTGTCACTTTGGGCCCGAGTGCCATGATTTCAGATCTGAACTTGTTATTGTTTTATGATGATACTTATTGTTTATGGTCTTACCTACAAGTTGTATACACATATTGTTGTCCGGAACCCGAGGCCCCAAAGTGACAGAAATTGGGATAACCGGAGGGGATGGCTATGATGTGAGGATCACATGTGTTCACTGAGTGTTAATGCTTTGCTCCGGTACTTTATTAAAAGGAGTACCTTAATTACCAGTAGTTTTCCTTGAGGCCCTGCTGCAACAGGCTGGTAGGACAAAAGATGTCGTGCAAGTTTCTCATTGCGAGCACGTACGACTATATACAGAACATATGCCTATGATTGTTAGTACTAGGATGCTTTATATTATTTATTTGCAATGCCCATGTCTCACTGATTTCATGAATTATCTTATCCATGCAACGCCCGTACATCCATCCCTATGCCTACAGTATTTCATCCTACTGCTTACTATTGCTACTATTACTGCTTTTATTCTACTACTGTTGTTACTGTTTCACTACTATCACCACTATAAAACTATTGCTACTAATAAACCGTTGCGAACAAGTCTGTTTCCAGGTGCAGCTGAATTGACAGCTCATCTGTTAAGGCTTATAAATATTCTTTGGCTCCCCTTGTGTCGAATCAATAAATTTGGGTTTTACTTCCCTCGAAGACTGTTGCGATCCCCTATACTTGTGGGTCATCAAGTATCACTCCGAGTCCGACTCCGACATTGACCCCGACGACGCCAAAACATTGATGATTTTGATCACGAACATCAACTGCATGTGTCTAGACTTGCACCTCCTTGCAATGATGAGTATGGCTTATCCAGTATGTAGATGCTCGGTTTGGAGGAAGTTCTTCCAACCCCCACCTACGAAGGAGATGTGAATCCAAATCCGTTTTGTACTCGATGGCGGTGACACTACCATGTGCGCCGATGCGCAGTCCAACTGAGCCATCTTGAGGGATATCAAGATGACAAACCATGTTCTTAGGTAATTTCTATAATATATATGCAAAAGTGAGAGAACTTGATGTTACACGACAATTATTAGAACACATATATATATATAGCAACGGCGGTGACGATGTCACTTCAAATAATATATGTGTATATACGTACCATAAGGTGCCTCTTAATATTTGCCCTCGTCAAGCGGGTAACAAATGGCACCCCGATGAAGGAATTGCATGCAGGGATGATTTGTTGGATGTGTTCCTTCTCACCATTGGTAAGGTTACATCTCTGGCTCGCAAACGGTTGACTGCTGCCATTGTTGAGATAGATTACAGTCATCCTTGGGATGATTCCTTCCAAGGAAAAACACACCAACTCACCATCTCTGGTGAGATGGTGTTGGGCAACAAACTGACGCCACCCTTCACCTCCCAAACGAGTCCTAGTTGGTTCTTTTTGCACGTGAACCTTGTATGTCTGCCGGCAATCCTGGAATTGCACACTATCTCCTGTGAATCGTGCCCTTGCGTCGCATGGGACAATCTGTGCACCAAAAGTATGCATTTAATTAATACAATATTGCTAACACATGCAATGCAAACTATGAAAGCTAAATATATATAATATTTGCATAAGTAGTAAATTTTAGTACCACTGATTTCTCAAAATAACCCCGTATGAGATGAACACTGAATAGTGAGCCCGTCGAGAGGAGTCTTTCGTTGTAGTGACTCGTGCAAAATGGGCACGCTGTCATATCCAATTAATAAGAAATCACAAGGTAATAGTTTAAATACACTATACATATTCTTGAAAACTGAAGTATTACAAAGTATTTAAATGAGGGAGGGAGTTGAGTGGTGGTACAACACTCACCGGCGTGGAGGGGCGGCAATACCGGTGAGGGGCGGCGTCGGTAGGGGCGGTGGCGTGAGGAAACAGCGGCGAGGGTTTTGGAAGGTGGGGTGAATGGGGAAAAAAGTTCCACCGTCCAACTATATTTATAAAAATATTATATCCAGATACTCTTAGGTGGATGTAAATCAAAACCGTCTCTATCTCTAAAAATTCCGGACTTCCCGAATGAAATCCAAACATTCCAGAATAACAAGGATTTGGAACATCCGGATTTATTCCGAAGGTCTAGAATAGAAGAAACTACAAAATGCGGTATACGATCAATACAAACAATTACAATGAATAGTCATATATGATTATAAGAAACTCTAAAACTGTTGTGAATTGTTAAATTGTTGCGAAAATTAGTTCTAGTCATCGTTAGAGATGGCGTAAAATAGAAACCGTCTCGAAGAATATAAGAAACTCCACTTTTTGCAAATTACTCAAAATTTAAAGTTAAATGAAGGTTCATATATGATGCATAAAGAAACTCTAGACCAAAAAAAATTAAGTTCATATGTTGAAGAAAGTATATCACGTAGGTTGATACGTCTCAAACGTATCTATAATTTTTTATGCTCCATGCTTATTTATACACCATTTGCTTTGTGTTTTGTTACACTTCGTGGCGTTTTTATGCATTTTCCAGAACTAACCTATTAACGAGATGCCACAGTGTCAGTTCCCTGTTTTCTGTTGTTTTTGTGTTTCAGAAAAGCTACGCAGAAAATATTCTCAGAATTGGACGAAACAAAAGCCAAACCTTCTATTTTTACCGAAGCTTCACGAAGACCGAAGATGAGACGGAGGGGGGCCAGGAGCCAGGCTCACCCTAGGGTGGCGCGGCCTACCCCTGGCCGCACCACCAGGGGGTGAGGCCAGCTGGCCCACCTCCTGACGCTGCCCTTTCGCCTATAAGTTCCCCTTGACGGGAAAAACCTAAGGGACGGATCGCTTTTCCACGAAACATACTACAAGCCGCTGCCGTCGTCGTCGTGAGATTGGGAGGATCCAGGAGCTCTTCCCGACACCCTGCCGGAGAGGGGAATCCCTGTCGGAGGCCTTCTCCACCACCATGGTTGCCTCCAGAGTGATGTGTGAGTAGTCTACCTTGGACTACGGGTCTACAGCAGTAGCCAGATGGTTGTCTCCTCCACCATGTGCTTCATGTTTAGATCTTGTGAGTGATACGTCTCCAACGTATCTATAATTTTTTATGCTCCATGCTTGTTTTTACACCATTTGCCTATTGTTTCGTTACACTTAGTGGCACTTTTATGCATTTTCCGGAACTAACCTATTAACAAGTCGCCACAGTGTCAGTTTCCTGTTTTCTGCTGTTTTTGTGTTTCAGAAGTGATACACAGGAAATATTCTCGGAATTGGACGAAACAAGTTCCTGAAGTCTTATTTTACCCGGAAGCTTCCATAGATCCGAAGGAGAGTCGGAGGGGGGCCACCAGGGCCCCACACGCAGGGGTGGCGTGGCCAGGCCCCTGGCCGCGCGGGCCCCGCGTGAGGGCACCTGGCTCCTCCTCTGACGACGCCCCTTCGCCTATAAAGACCCCCCCGACAGAAAAAACCTAAGTACCCGATCAGATTTCCAGAACACATCGCGATCTGCCGCCACCGATGACCCGAAGATCGGGAGGGTCCAGAAGCTCTTCCCGGCACCCTGCCGGAGAGGGGAATCGCCACCGGAGGTCTTCTTCATCGCCATGCTGCCTCCGGAGCGATGAGTGAGTAGTCTACCTTGGACTATGGGTCCATAGCAGTAGCTAGATGGTTGTCTTCTCCACCATGTGCTTCATGTTTAGATCTCATGAGCTGCCCTACATGATTGAGATCACTGTTATGTAATTCTACATGTTTGGTTTGTTGGGATCCGATGAATATTGGTGTTTATGATTAAGTTGCTGTACTGAATATTATCTTTTGTTATCTCTATGTTGTTTATGATCTTGCATGCTCTCCGTTGTTAGTAGCTATCTTGGCCGAGTAGTTGCTAGTGACTCCAAGAGGGGGTATTTATGCTCGATAGTGGGTTCATGCCTCTATTTCATCTGGGGGCGTGACAGAAACCTCTAAGGTGGTAGATGTGTTGTTGCTACTAGGGAGAAAACAACATTCATATGCTCAAGGGCATATGCTTTGTTTACATTACACACTTTGCTTAATGCAATTATCTGTTGTTCGCAACTTAATACTACTGGGGTGTTCGGATTGATATCCCCGGGAGTGGATTATTAGTCATAGATGCAGTTGGATGGCGGTCTATGTATTTTGTTGTAATGCCCAGAGTAAATCTCATAGTGATCTTCTTGACATATCACGTTTATCTTTATTCTATCAATTGCCCAACTGTAATTTGTTTACCCAGCATGTGTTATTTTATCTATGGAGAGACACCACTAGTGAACTGTGGACCCCGGTCCTATTTCCATCATATTGCTATCACCTGTTTACTTTACTCATACTGTTTACTTTACTCGCATACTATATTGTTTTCCACTCGATACGCTCATAACCTTTGTTTCAAGCAAACCAGTGAGATTGACAACCTCATCGCAAGTTGGGAACAAAGTACTTGGTTGTGTGTGTGCAGGTTCCGCATCACCTTCAGTCGTTTGTCTCTCCTCTCCTGATCGATAAACCTTGGTTTCTTAACTGAGGGAAGACTAGCTGCTATATTCATCATACCTTCCTCTTGGGGTTCCCAACGGGCTGGTTATCCACCACGCACAAGGACAGTCTGCTCCCACGTCAACTTGGAGTATCAGCTAATTTTCTGGCGCCGTTGCTGGGGAGGAAGAGAAGACTTCTGTGAGGGGAGTTTTTCGCACACACATCCTTTACTTTGTTTTATTGTTTTGCTTTACTTTATTTATATTACCTGCATCGTTTTATATCAAAAACCCAAAAAAATTAGAATCCTTGGTAGTTGTTTTTACTTGTTTACTTTCATTTTGCTGAAATGGCCAATCCTGAAAACACCAAGTTGTGTGACTTTATTAGCACAAACAATAGTGATTTTATCTGCACTCCTATTAAGCCACTTGTTCCTGCTGCAAACTTTTATGAGATCAAGCCTGCTTTATTCAACCTTGTTATGAAAGAGCAATTCTCTGGTGCTAGTACTGAAGATGCTGCAGCTCATGTCAACAATTTTGTTGAGCTATGTGAGATGCAGAAATATAAGGATGTTGATAGTGATATTATTAAGTTCAAGTTGTTTCCGTTTTCTTTGAGAGGAAAAGCTAAAGATTGGTTGCTGTCTTTGACTAAGAATAGTATTGATTCATGGGCTAAGTGTAAGGATGCTTTATTGGTAGATACTATCCTCCTTCTAAGATTATATCTCTGCGTAGCAATATTATGAAGTTTACTCAGTTTGATAATGAATATGTTGCTCAGCTTGGGAAAGAATGAATCTATGATAAAGAATTTCCCCACTCATGAACTGACTACTTGGATGATTATCCAAACTTTTTATGCAGGACTGAATTTTTCTTCAAGGAACCTACTTGATTCAGCTGCTGGAGGCACTTTTATGTCCCTTACCTTGGGCGCCGCATCAAAGCTACTCGACAACATGATGGTAAATTATTCCGAATGGCACACCGAGAGAGCTCCACAAGGTAGAAGGTAATTCTGTTGAGGAAACCTCTTCCTTGAATGATAAGATTGATACCATTATGGCTATGTTTGCTAATAATAGGACTCATGTTGATCCTAATAATGTTCCTTTGGCCTCTCTGGTTGCTCAAGAAGAGCATGTTGATGTGAATTTCATTAGAAACATAAATTTTAACAACAATGCTTATAGGAACAATTTTGCTAGTAAACAATTATAGACCGTTTCCTTCTAATGGTAATGGTTATGGTAACTCTTATGGTAATTCCTACAACAACACTAGGGCCGCGCCCTCCGAGCTGAGGTAATGCTCAAGGACTTCATCGGTAAGCAAACCTGCTTTTAACAAGTCTGTTGAGGAAAAGTAGGCAAAATTGATATTCTTGCTTCTAAAGTTGATAGCCTTGCTCATGATGTTGAACTTCTGAAATTAAAAGTGTTGCCTAATGATGTGAAAGAGGAGCAATGTTTTTGCTACCGCTAATGCTATCTAAGTTGGAATTGATGAAATATTAGATTGTTAGCAGAATTGCATGCCAGGTGGGAAAGAGAAGATGAGATGGCTAGAGAAATGAAGGTATGTACCAGTACTACCTCTAATTATGTTGCTCCTAATTCTAGCATCCTCTTACTTTGATTGGTGTAGATAAAACTCCCACTGCCTTGTGTTAAAAAGCCTAAAACTGCCAAAACTTTTTCTCAAAAGAGTGCTGAAATTTTTCGGAGTGTAGGAGATGATAGCTCTACTTCTTTTAATGATTTTGATGTTGATGGCTGCAATATATTCTGAAGTATTTTGTTCTTGCAAAAGCTTGCTTTGACTCCCAATGCTAGTTCTTTAAATATTGCTTTTACTAAGCATATTACCAATGCTCTCATAAAAATTTAGGGATGGAAAAGATGAAGCAAAAAGCCTCTGTTCCCAAGAAGTTAGAAGATGGTTGGGAACCCATCATATATATGCATGTTAATGGGTATGATTGCCATGCTTTATTTGATCTAGGTGGCTAGTATTTCTATCATGCCTAGAAAGATTTTGACATGCTTGATTTACCACCGCTTGAAAAATTGTTATTTTGATGTTCCTATTGCTGATGTTGCTAAGAAGAAACTTTGGGAAGAATTAATGATGTTCTTATTGTGGTTAACAATAACCTTGTTCCCGTTTGATTTTCTTGTATGGACGTTGAATGCCATGCTTCATGTCCTATTATTTTAGGAAGACCTTTTCTTCGAACTGTTGGTGCCATCATTGATATGAGGGAAGGCACCATCAAATATCAATTCCCACTAAAGAAAGGTATGGAACACTTCCCTAGGAAAAGAAAGAAATTACTTTTTGACTCTATTCTTAGAGCAAATTGAGCTTGATGCTTCATCACTTGATATTACTTGATTCGCAATTTTCTGCGCCTAGCTCAAAGGCGTTAAAGAAAGCACTCTTGGGAGATAACCCAATATTTTTTTCAGTACCTTTTCTTTTATTTGAGTCTTGGAAGTCATTACTACTGTAATTACCGCTCCTTATCTTGTTTATTTCGTTTTTGTGCCAAGAGAAGCCTCTAATTCGAGTGAGGTAAACATTTGGGGATGTTGCTGTCCTGAAACTGTTTTCGGTGCTGCACCGTAAAAATTCGTGAAAATTCTCTATTTATCTTTTGGATCTGCGATTTCTTGTGCATATGCCCCAGGTTATATCCAAACTTTTGTTAGTTTAATACTTTTTGATTTGAGCAACAAAAAACCCCTAAAAAATTCGACCTTTGTCAGCTGTTCAGTTTTGACAGATTTCTGCCAATATTTGTGTTTGCCACTTTATCGCTTTCTTTTGAGTTCTTTTGATCATGGAACTTTTGGGGAGGTTTCTACAGTATTATTTGCTATATATGTGGTGGTTTTGAGTTGAAACCTGAAGCAAAAGAGGATTGATTATATGTTATGCTTACACTAATGTTGCTAATAGAATTGTGTTTAGTTTTGTATGAAGGAAGTTTTCAAGTGTAGGGATTGGAGAATGATGAGATGAGTTGAAGAATGGACAAAAGCTCAAGCTTGGGGATGCCCATGCATCACCCCAAGAAATATCCAAGAAGTACAAGCGTCAAAGCTTGGGGATGCCCCCGAGGCACCCCTTCTTCATCGGCAAAAATCAGGTCACCTTTCAAAACAATATATTTTTATTGCTTCATGCACTATGTGTTTTTCTTGGAGCGTCAGTTTTTTAGTTTTCTTAGTTAGTTTAGTTTGTTTGTTTGCTGCAATAAATGGTTGGACCCCAACAAATTTCTTTTGGAGGAGATGTACTCGTTTTCATTTGCAAAGAACGCTCTAGTTTTCACTCTTATTAAAAATCATGTGTTCTTCTTTTTCTGCCGCTGCTTTTGGTTTTCGTTTTCGCCTTGATTTGCGTTCAGACCTTGTCATATCTTTTCATCAAGGTGTATTTTGCCTCTGATCTTTATTGGTTTTCATTAAAAGAGGTGTCTTTAAAAATTTCAAATGGTGTTGGAAAAGAGAAAAAGCTTTGTGCAAAATAGTGGTACAAGAAGGAGCTTGTGTAGACTGCGGCTTAGGCTTTTTCATGTCATGCTTGATGTCTTTTTGATAGTATGCTTAGTGGTTTTGCTGTAGCATGACTTGTCTCAAATAACTGAGATTGCTTAATGAGCCTTTGAAAAAATCATGCGTTGTTTTTATTGTATGGAAGCATTATTTGGTTTTCTCCTTGATGCTTTATTTGGGTTGACTTGGCGCATGCTCACACATGTTAGACTCTTACAAAGTCGCCAATAGCCTTCATGATCATTTATTTTTTGACTTTTGATGCCATCTTATGCTTCTTTTAATGTCGCTTTGCATGATTATGGCCATTATTTCTCTCGTAGTTGGTCGCTCCCAGTCTTTTGCTAGCCCTCGCCTTGTACTGAGTATGAGCTCTACTCGTGCATCCAACTCCTAAAAGCCAAAGTTTTCCAAAGTGTCCACCATACATACCTACTAGCAATTTGCTATTCCAAGTAAATTTGACTTGCTTTTATTTTCTCTTCAAATTAAACTCTTACCAGTGTTATGCGAAATTCGGTCAGTAAAGCTCTCACGAACCGGAAGGCACACTTTACTTTTTCCTGTTCTTAAAAATTTGACATTGTGGTCTCTTATGTTGAGTTGTTATGCTTGCAAGTTGTAAGTTGGAGACTAGCCCAGCCATGCAGTCATGGGCAAGCTTTCAGCATTGCACTTCTTATTTGAGTTGATATCGTGATCTTTTGTTTATGGATGCCCGCGGTGTGAAATGAATTGGGAATCTTGTGGGGATCATGGAGTTTGTATATGTGTTAGGGAAACGCCGGGCCGCCAATCTAAGCCATGCATAATTCATGGTGGAAATTTGCAGCATACCCATGGTGAACATTCGACGACGCATCTCACAATAAAAAGATAAATAAAAGGCAAATAAAAGAGATGTCGAGGTGTTCATTGTCTGCTTGTCCTGTCATTTTGGTGTGGGCTTGTTCCATGTCATCGGGCACGGAGGTACCCCATTGGCGGTTCTCAATGATATGCATATACTTACAATGATAAGAGCCTTGCTTGGGACTCTAAGTAAAGTAGCATGGGTTTGGGTACTCGTATTCACGGGGCACGAGGTTTTCAAATTATGATTTGTCAAGAATATGCATCATAATTGTTCTCGCATTAACTTTAACCATTCAAGATGCTTATGATGGGGGCAATGAGAGCTCAAAGCCGGTAAGTACCATAATTTTTGAAGGTTATAAAACTTGCAATCACTGCTTCCCTCTACGAAGGGCCTTTCTTCTACTTTTATGTTGAGTCACCACCTTCTTTCTTTATGCACCATTAAGAGAGCATAGTTGTCATTCTTAGTGTGATATGCATTGTCCCAAAGTTCATTGATTGATTCATATGTTGGTTTCACTTGTTCTTAAATTATTTGTATCTAGTCGCCCTCTTAAACTTGAAGGTGTCCTATGCATTTATGTTTTGCTCTCTTTGAAGGACAAGCTGAAAACCATTTGTATATTTTTCCTTATGATTTGAACACACGTTTGACTTTCATTGTTTCATTTTCATGATCTTTTGTTTGTGTTCATTTGCATGTTTACAACATGGTTGCTAAGTTCTTATTGTCATGATTATATCTTCATGCCCATGTTTTAAGTTCTTATGATCCCAGCTCACAAATGCTTACATATATGATCAAGATTGTGTAGGTGCATGACACCTCAAAAATTATTCTTTTGTTATCACTTACCTACTCGAGGACGAGCAGGAGTTAAGCTTGGGGATTCTTGATACGTCTCCAACGTATCTATAATTTTTGATGCTCCATGCTTGTTTTTACATCATTTGCCTATTGTTTCGTTACACTTAGTGGCACTTTTATGCATTTTCTGGAACTAACCTATTAACAAGTCGCCACAGTGCCAGTTTCCTGTTTCTGCTGTTTTTGTGTTTCAGAAGTGATACACAGGAAATATTCGGAATTGGACGAAACAAGTTCCTGAAGTCTTATTTTACCCGGAAGCTTCCAGAGATCCGAAGGAGAGTCGGAGGGGGGCCACCAGGGCCCCACACGCAGGGGTGGCGCGGCCAGGCCCCTGGCCGCGCGGGCCCCGCGTGAGGGCACCTGGCTCCTCCTCTGACGACGCCCCTTCGCCTATAAAGACCCCCCGACGGAAAAAACCTAAGTACCCGATCAGATTTCTAGAACACATCGCGATCCGCCGCCACCGTCGACCCGAAGATCAGGAGGGTCCAGAAGCTCTTCCCGGCACCCGCCGGAGAGGGGAATCGCCACCAGATGTCTTCTTCATCGCCATGCTTGCCTCCAGAGCGATGAGTGAGTAGTCTACCTTGGACTATGGGTCCATAGCAGTAGCTAGATGGTTGTCTTCTCCACCATGTGCTTCATGTTTAGATCTCATGAGCTGCCCTACATGATTGAGATCACCGTTATGTAATTCTACATGTTTGGTTTGTTGGGATCCGATGAATATTGGTGTTTATGATTAAGTTATTGTACTGAATATTATCTTTTGTTATCTCTATGTTGTTTATGATCTTGCATGCTCTCCGTTGTTAGTAGCTATCTTGGCCGAGTAGTTGCTAGTGACTCCAAGAGGGGGTATTTATGCTCGATAGTGGGTTCATTCCTCTATTTCATCTGGGGGAGTGACAGAAACCTCTAAGGTGGTAGATGTGTTGTTGCTACTAGGGAGAAAACAACATTCATATGCTCAAGGGCATATGCTTTGTTTACATTACACACTTTGCTTAATGCAATTATCTGTTGTTCGCAACTTAATACTAGGGGTGTTCAGATTGATATCCCCGGGAGTGGATTATTAGTCATAGATGCAGTTGGATGGCGGTCTATGTATTTTGTTGTAATGCCCAGAGTAAATCTCATAGTGATCTTCTTGACATATCACGTTTATCTTTATTCTATCAATTGCCCAACTGTAATTTGTTTACCCAGCATGTGTTATTTTATCTATGGAGAGACACCACTAGTGAATTGTGGACCCCGGTCCTATTTCCATCATATTGCTCTCACCTGTTTACTTTACTCGTACTGTTTCCTTTACTCGCATACTATATTGTTTTCCACTCGATACGCTCATAACCTTTGTTTAAAGCAAACCGGTGAGATTGACAACCTCATCGCAAGTTGGGAACAAAGTACTTGGTTGTGTGTGTGCAGGTTTCGCATCACCTTCAGTCGTTTGTCTCTCCTCTCCTGATCGATAAACCTTGGTTTCTTAACTGAGGGAAGACTAGCTGCTATATTCATCATACCTTCCTCTTGGGGTTCCCAACGGGCTGGTTATCCACCACGCACAAGGACAGTCTGCTCCCATGTCAACTTGGAGTATCAGTGAGCTTCCCTACATGATCAGGATCATCTTTATGTAATACTACATGTTGTGTTTGTTGGGATCCGATGAGTATTGGTACTATGTTAAGTTTATATGTTTAATTATATATCTTATATTATCTCTATGTTGTTTATGATCTTCATGCTTTCCGTTGCTAGTAGATATCTTGGCCGAGTAGATGTTCGTGACTCCAAGAGGGAGTATTTATGCTCGATAGTTGGGTTCATGCCTCTAGTAATCTGGGGGAGTGACAGAAACCTCTAAGGTTGTGGATGTGTTGTTGCCACTAGGGAGAAAACAACATTCTTGTATCCAAGGACATTTGCTTTGTTTACATTACGCACTTTGCTTAATGCAATTATCTATTGTTCGCAACTTAATACTCAAGGGGTACTCGGATGACTCCCCGCGAGTGGATTTTTAGTCATAGATGCAGTTGGATGGCGGTCTATGTATTTTGTCGTAATGCCCAGAGTGAATCTCATAGTGATCCTCATGACATATGTACGTTATCTTTACTCTATCAATTGCCCAACTGTAATTTGTTTACCCAACATGTTGTTATTTATCTTATGGAGAGACACCACTAGTGAACTGTGGACCTCGGTCCAATTTCCTTTACATTGCTATTACCGTTTACTTTTACTCGCTCTGTTTACATTCTTGCATACTATTACCTTTTACCACTCGATACGCTCAATCCTTTGTTTAGAGCAAACCGGTGAGATTGACAACATCATCGTAAGTTGGGGACAAAGTTCTTGGTTGTGTTGTGTGCAGGTTCCAATTTGCTGCTGGTGAAAAGCTTCACGCTGACAATATTCTTTTGACGCCGCTGTCCGAAGTGTCACAAAGCTAGCAAGCATCACCTTCTGAAGTTTGGCTTTCTCCTACTGGTTCGATAAACCTTGGTTTCACAACTGAGGGAAACTTGCTGTTGTGCTCCTCATACCTTCCTCTTGGGTTCCCAACTGGGTGCCTTAACACCGCACCATCAAAGCATTTTTCTGGCGCTGTTGCCGGGGAGAAATAAGATTTCTGCAAGGGGAGTCTCTCACGCACAATCTTTTACTTTGTTATTGTTTTGCTTTATTTTATTTTCACTTGCATCATTTATAAAAAATAAAAAAGATTAGTTTCCTTTATAGTTACTTTTATTTGCTTGCTTTTAGTTTTGCTAGAATGGGTACTCCTGAGAACACCAAGATGTGTGATTATACTAGCACCAAAAACAATGATTTTATCTGCACTCCTATTGCGCCACCTGCTCCTAAGGCAAATTTTTATGAGATCAAACCTGGTTTGTTAAATCTTGTTATGAAAGAGCAATTTTCTGGTGCTAGTTCTGATGATGCTGCAGCTCATCTCAACAATTTTGTTTAGCTATGTGAGATGCAAAAGTATAAGGATGTAGATGGTAATATTATTAAGCTTAAGTTGTTTCCTTTCTCTTTAAGAGGAAGAGCTAAGGATTGGTTGCTATCTTTGCCTAGAAATAGTATTGATTCTTGGGATAAGTGTAAAGATGCTTTTATTGGAAAATATTATCCTCCTGCTAAAATTATAGCTTTGCATAGTGATATTATGAAGTTTAGACAGTTTGATAATGAACATGTTGCTCAAGCTTGGGACAGAATGAAATCTATGATAAAGAATTGTCCCACTCATGGACTGACTACTTGGATGATTGTCCAAACTTTTTGTGCAGGACTGAATTTTTCTTCAAGAAACCTATTGGATTTAGCTGCTGGAGGCACTTTTATGTCCCTTACCTTGGGCGCCGCAACGAAGCTTCTTGACAACATGATGGTAAATTATTCTGAGTGGCACACCGAGAGAGCTCCACAAGGTAAGGAGGTAAATTCTGTTGAGGAAACCTCTTCCTTGAGTGATAAGATTGATGCTATTATGCTTATGCTTTCTAATGATAGAGCTCATGTTGATCCTAATAATGTTCCTTTGGCCTCTTTGGTTGCTCAAGAAGAGCATGTTGATGTAAACTTCATTAGAAATAATAATTTCAACAATAGTGCGTATAGGAACAATTTTGCTAGCAACAATTATAGGCCGTATCCTTCTACCAATGGTAATGGTTATGGTAACTCTTATGGTAATTCCTCCAACAACACTAGGGGCGCGCCCTCTGAGCTGGAAGTCATGCTCAAGGACTTCATCGGTAAGCAAACCGCTTTTAACAAGTCTGTTGAGGAAAAGTTGGGTAAAATTGATATTCTTGCTTCTAAAGTTGATAGCCTTGCTCTTGATGTTGAACTTCTGAAACTGAAAGTGTTGCCTAATGATGTGAAAGAAAGCAATACTTTTGCCTCTACTAATGCCATCCAAGTTAGAATTGATGAAAATGTTAGGATGTTAGCAGAATTGCATGCCAGGTAGGAAAGAGAAGATAAAATGGCTAGAAAGATTAAGGTATGTACTATTACCACCTCTAATGATGTTGTTCCAAATGCTAGCAATCCTCTTACTTTGATTGGTGTAGAGAAATCTCCTACTCCTTGTGCAAAAAAGCCCAAAACTGCAAAAAACTTTTTCTCAAAAGAGTGCTGAATTTTTTTGGAGTATGGGAGATGATAGCTCTATTTCTTTTAATGATTTTGATGTTGATGGCTGCAATATATCTGAAGTTATTTTGTTCTTGCAAAATCTTGCTTTGAGTCCTAATGCTAGCTCCATTAATGTTGCTTTTACAAATCATATTACAAATGCTCTCATGAAAATTAGGGACGAAAAGTTGAAGCAAAAGGCTTCTATTCCCAAGAAGTTAGAAGATGGTTGGGAGCCCATCATTGATATGCATGTTAATGGTTTTGATTGCCATGCTTTATGTGATCTAGGTGCTAGTATTTCTATTATGCCTAGAAAGATTTATGACATGCTTGGTTTACCTCCGCTTGAAAAGTGATATTTTGATGTTCCTCTTACTGATGTTGCTAAGAAGAAACCTTTGGGAAGGATTAATGATGTTCTTATTATGGTTAACAATAACCTTGTTCCCGTTGATTTTCTTGTTATGGATGTTAAATGCAATGCTTCATGTCCTATTATTTTGGGAAGACCTTTTCTTCAAACTGTAGGTGCCATCATTGATATGAAGGAAGGCACCATTAAATATCAATTCCCACTCAAGAAAGGTATGGAACACTTTCCTAGAAGGAGGAAGAAATTACTTTTTGACTCTATTCTTAGACCAAATTATGAACTTGATGCTTCATCGCTTGATATTACTTGATTTCCACTTTCTGCGCCTAGCTCAAAGGCGTTAAAGAAAATCACTCTTGGGAGATAACCCATTGTTTTCTTTTCAGTAATTTTTCTTTTATTTGAGTCTTGGAAGTTATTACTACTGTAATAACCGCTCCTTATCATTTTTATTTCGTTGTTGTGCCAAGGAGAACCTGTAATTTGAGGGAGGTAAGATTTGGGGAAGTTGCTGTCCTGAAAGAGATTTTGGTGCTGCACCGTAAAAATTCGTGAAAATTCTCAGAACATCTTTTTGATCTGCGATTTCTTGTGCATACGACCCAGGTTATATCCGAACTTTCATTAGTTTTGCACTTTTCGATTTGAGCAACAGAAGGTCCTCGAAAAAATCGACCTTTGTCAGCTGTTCTGTTTTGACAGATTTCTACCACTATTTGTGTTTGCCTCTCGATCGCTTTCTTTTTTAGTTCTTTTGATCACGGGACTTTTGAGAAAGTTGATACAGTAGTATATGCTTTATATGTGGTGTTTTTGAGTTGAAACCTGAACCAAAAGGGTTGATTTACTATTATGCTTATGCTAACGTTGCTAATAGAATTGTGTGAAGTTTTGTATGAAGGAAGTTTTCAAGTGTAGGGATTGGAGAGTGATGAGATGTGATGAAGTATGGACAAAAGCTCAAGCTTGGAGATGCTCTGTCACCCCAAGAAATATCCAAGAGGTACAAGCGTCAAAACTTGGGGATGCCCCCGAGGCACCCCTTCTTCATCGGCAAAAATCAGGTCACCTTTCAACACACTATATTTTTATTGCTTCATGCACTATACGTTTTTCTTGGAGCGTCTTTACTTTCACTTTTAGTTTTATTTTGTTTTGTTTGATGCAATAAATGGTTGGACCCCAACAAATTTCTTTTGGAGGAGACGCACTCCGTTTTTCATTTGCCAAGAACACTCTATTTTTCACTCTTATCGTTCAACGAGTGTTCTCTTTTTCTAGAACTGCGTTTAGCTTTTGTTCATGTTCACTGATTTTTGTTAAGATTTTGTTATATCTTTGCATAAAGGTGTATTTTGACCTATGTTCCATGTTGGTATTCATCAAAAGAGTTGTTTCAAAAAGGTTTGAATGGTGTTGGAAAAAAGAAAAAAATTCATGCAAAAAAGTGGTACAAAAAGGAGCTTGTTTAGACTGCGGCTTAGACTTTTGCATGCCATGCTTGATGTCGTTTTGATAGTATATGATACGTCTCAAACGTATCTATAATTTTTGATGCTCCATGCTTGTTCTTACACCATTTTCTTAGTGTTTTGTTACACTTTATGGCATTTTTACATTTTTCGGAACTAACCTATTAACAAGATGCCACAGTGCCAGTTCCCTGTTTTCTGCTGTTTTGTGTTTCAGAAAAGTTACACTGGAAATATTCTCAGAATTGGACAAAACAAAAGCCGAACCTCCTATTATTTACCGAAGCTTCCAGAAGCCCGAAGAGAAGACGGAGGGGGGCCACGGGCTGGCCACACCATAGGGCGGCGCGGCAGCCCCTGGCCCGCGCCCCCTATGGGTGAGGCCACCCTGGTCCACCTTTGATGCTTCCCCTTTGCCTATAAAGACCCCCGATTGGGAAAAACCTAAATACCGATCAATTTTCTAGAAACACATCGCGTTCCGCCGCCGTCATCGACCCGAGATCGGGAGGGTCCAGAAGCTCTTCCCGCACCCTACCGGAGAGGGGAATCGCCACTGGAGGTCTTCTTCATCGCCATGCTTGCCCTCCGGCGTGATGAGTGAGTAGTCTAACTTGGACTATGGGTCCATAGCAGTAGCTAGATAGTTGTCTTCTCACCATGTGCTTCATGTTTAGATCTCGTGAGCTGCCTTACATGATCGAGATCACCTTTATGTAATTCTACATGTTGTGTTTGTTCGGATCTGATGAATATTGGTGTTATGTTAGTTGATGTGCTGAATATTATCTATGTTATCGCTATGTTGTTTATGATCTTGCATGCTCTCTGTTGTTAGTAGCTATCTTGGCAAGTAGATACTAGTGACTCCAAGAGAGGGTATTTATGCTCGAAAAAGTTGGGTTCATGCCTATATTTACTGGGGGAGTGACAGAAACCTCTAAGGTTGTAGATGTGTTGTTGAACACTAGGGAGAAAATAACATTCTTGTGTCCAGGACATTCGTTTTGTTTACATTACACACTTTGCTTAATGCAGTTATCTGTTGTTCGCAACTTAATACTCGAGGGGTATTTGTACGATATCCCCGCGAGTGGATTATTAGTCATAGATGCAGTTGGATGGCGGTCTATGTATTTTGTTGTAATACCCAGAGTAAATCTCATAGTGATCCTCATGACATATGCATGTTATCTTTATTCTATCAATTGCCCAACTGTAATTTGTTTACCCAGCATGTTGTTATTTATCTTATGGAGAGACACCACTACTGAACTATGGACCCCCGGTCCAATTTCCTTTACATTGCTATTACTGTTTACTTTACTCGCATTGTTTACTTTATCGCATACTACTATTATTTTCCACTCAATACACTCATCCTTTGTTTACAGCAAACCGGTGAGATTGACAACCTCATCATAAGTTGGGAGCAAAGTTCTTGGTTGTGTTGTGTGCAGGTTCCACATTGCTGCTGATTAAAGCAAAGCCCTGGATGAGGCGCCTTATAAATTGTGCGGAGTTGTCGCGAAGCTAGCAGGCATCACCTTCTAAAGTTTGGCTTTTTCCTACTGGTTCGATAAACCTCAGTTTCTTATTGAGGGAAAGACTTGCTACTGTGCTCATCATACCTTCCTCTTGGGGTTCCCAACTGGGTGGTTATCCTGCCCGCATCAAGTTGTTTTTCTGGCGCCGTTGCTGGGGAAAAAGAAGATTTTTTGCAAGGGGAGTTTCGCATGCACATCCTTTACTTTGTTTTAGTTTTGCTTTATTTTATTTTTGCTTGCATCTTTTATCAAAAACACACAAAAATTAGTTTTCTATTAGTTGTTATTTTTACTTGTCTGCTTTTAGCTTTGCTAGAATGGGTACTCATGAGAACACCAAGTTGTGTGATTTTACTAGCACTAATAAATAGTGATTTTATCTGCACTCGTATTGCGCCAACCTGCTCCTGCTGTAAATTTTTTATGAGATTAAGCCTAATTTATTGAACCTTGTTATGAAAGAGCAATTTTCCGGTGCTACTACTGATGATGCTGCAGCTCACCACAACAATTTTGTTGAGCTATGTGAGATGCAGAAATATAAGGATGTAGAAGGTGATATTATTAAGCTTAAGTTGTTTCCTTTTTCTTTGAGAGGAAAGCTAAGGATTGGTTGCTATCTTTTGCCTAGAAATAGTATTGATTCTTGGGCTAAGTGTAGGATGCTTTTATTGGAAAATACTATCCTCCTACTAAGATTATAGCTTTGCGTAGTGATATCATGAAGTTTAGACAGTTGATAATGAACATGTTGCTCAGGCTTGGAAAGAATGAAATCTATGATAAAGAATTGCCCTACTCATGGACTGACTACTTGGATGATTGTCCAAACTTTTTATGCATGACTGAATTTTTCTTCAAGAAACCTATTGGATTTAGCTGCTGGAGGCACTTTTATGTCCCTTACCTTGGGCGCCGCAACCAAGCTTTTGACAACATGATGGGTAAATTATTCTGAATGGCACACCGAGAGAGCTCCATAAGGTAAGAAGGTAAATTCTGTTGAGGAAACTTCTTCCTTGAGTGATAAGATTGATGCTATTACGCTTATGCTTTCTAATGAGTAGAACTCATGTTGATCCTAATATGTTTTCGTTGGCCTCTTTAGTTGCTCAGAAGAGCATGTTGATGTAAACTTCATTAGAAATAATATTTCAACAATATGCTTATAGGAACAATTTTGCTAGTAACAATTATAGGCGTATCCTTCTACCAATGGTAATAGTTATGGTAACTCTTAGGGTAATTCCTCCAACAACACTAGGCCGCGCCCTCTGAGCTTGAAGTCATGCTCAAGGACTTCATCGGTAAGAAAACTGCTTTTAACAAGCCTGTTGAGGAAAAGTTAGGCAAAATTGATATTCTTACTTCTAAAGTTGATAGCCTTGCTCTTGATGTTGAACTTCTGAAACTAAAAGTGTTGCCTAATGAGGTTAAGGAGAACAATACTTTTGCCACTGCTAATGCTATCCAAGTTAGAATTGATGAAAATGTTAGGATGTTAGCAGAATTGCATGCCAGGTGGGAAAGAGAAGATGAGATGGCTAGAAAAATGAAGGTATGTACCATTACAACCTCTATGATGTTGTTCCAAATGCTAGCAATCCTCTTAGTTTAATTGGTGTAGATAAAACTCCCACTCCTTGTACTAAAAAGCCCAAACTACAAAAACTTTTTCTCAAAGAGTGCTGAAATTTTTCAGAGTGTAGGAGATGATAGCTCTATTTCCTTCAATGATTTTGATGTTGATGGCCGCAATATATCATTATTTTGTTCTTGCAAAAGCTTGCTTTGAGTCCCAATGCTAGTTCTATAAATGTTGCTTTTACTAAGCATATTACTAATTGCTCTCATGAAAATTAGGGATGAAAGTTGAAGCAAAAAGCTTCTATTCCCAAGAAGTTAGAAGATGGTTGGGACACATCATTGATATGCATGTTAATGGTTTTTGATTGCCATGCTTTATGTGATCTAGGTGCTAGTATTTCTATTATGCCTAGAAAAATTTATGACATGCTTGACTTATCACCGCTTGAAAAGTGTTATTATGATGTTCCTATTGCTGATGTTGCTAAGAAGAAACCTTTGGGAAGGATTAATGATGTTCTTATTATGGTTAACAATAACCTTGTTCCCGTTGATTTCTTGTTATGATGTTGAATGCAATGCTTCATGTCCTATTATTTTGGGAAGACCCTTTCTTCGAACTGTAGGTGCCATCATTGATATGAGGGAAGGCACCATCAAATATCAATTCCCACTCAAGAAAAGTATGGAACACTTACCTAGGAAGAGAAAGAAATTACTTTTTGACTCTATTCTTAGAGAAAATTATGAACTTGATGCTTCATCGCTTGATATTACTTGATTTGCACTTTCTGCGCCTAGCTCAAAGGCGTTAAAGAAAAGCACTCTTGGGAGATAACCCATTGTTTTATTTTCAGTTTTTTTTTCTTTTATTTGAGTCTTGGAAGTTATTACTATTGTAATAACCGCTCCTTATCCTTTTTATTTCGTTGTTGTGCCAAGAGAAACCTCTAATTTGAGTGACGTAAGATTTGGGAATGTTGCTGTCCTGAAACAGATTTCAGTGTTGCACCGTAAAAATTTGTGAAAATTCTTAGAACATCTTTTTGACCTGCGATTTCTTGTGATTGTGCCCCAGGTTATATCCAAACTTTCATTAGTTTTACACTTTTTGATTTGAGAAACAAAAAACCCTCAAAAAAATCGACCTTTGTCAGCTCTTCTATTTTGACAGATTTCTGTCACTATTTGTGTTTGCCTCTCTATCGCTTTCTTTTTGAGTTTTTTTATCACGGAACTTTTGGGGAAGTTGCTACAGTAGTATATGCTTTATATGTGGTGGTTTTGAGTTGAAATCTGAACCAAAAAGGGGTTGATTCATTATTATGCTTACACTAATGTTGCTAATAGAATTGTGTTAAATTTGTATGAAGGAAGTTTTCAAGTGTAGGGATTGGAGAATGATGAGATGAGTTGAAGAATGGACAAAAGCTCAAGCTTGGGGATGCCCACGCACCCCAAGAAATATCCAAGAGGTACAAGCGTCAAAGCTTGGGGATGCCCCCGAGGCACCCCTTCTTCATCGGCAAAAATTAGGTCACCTTTCAACACACTATATTTTTATTGCTTCATGCACTATGCATTTTTCTTGGAGCGTCTTTACTTTAGTTTTCAGTTTTGTTTTGTTTGCTGCAATAAATGGTTGGACCCCAACAAATTTCTTTTGGAGAAGTTGCCTTGCTTTTCATTTGCCAAGAACACTCCGTTTTTCACTCTTATCGTTCAACGAGTGTTCTCTTTTTCTGCTACTGCATTTAGATTTCATTTTTTGCCTTGATTTTTGTTCAGATCTTGTTATATCTTTGTATCAAAGTGTATTTTGACCTCTGGTCCATGTTGGTTTTCATCAAAAGAGTCATTTCAAAAAGGTTCGAATGGTGTTGGAAAGAGAAAAAGTTTCATGCAAAAAAGTGGTACAAAAAGGAGCTTGTTTAGACTGCGGCTTAGGCTTTTGCATCTCGTGCTTGATATCATTTTGATAGTATGCTTAGTGGTTTTTCTGTAGCATGACTTGTCTCAAATGGCTGAGATTGCTTAATGAGCCTTTGAAAAAAATTATGCGTTGTTTTTATTATTTGGAAGCATTATTTTGGTTTTCTCCTTGATGCTTTATTTGGGTTGACTTGGCGCATGCTTACACATGTTTGACTCATACAAAGTCGCCATAAGCCTCTATGATCATTTAGCTTTTGACTTTTGATGCCATTTTATGCTTCTCTTAATGTTGCTTTGTCGCTTTGCATGATTATGGCCGTTATTGCTCTCTTAGTTGGTCGCTCCCAGTCTTTTGCTAGCCCTCATTTTGTACTGAGTATGAGCTCTACTCGTGCATCCAACTCCTAAAAACCAAGTTATGCCAATGTGTCCACCATACATACCTATTAGCAATTTGCTATTCCAAAGTACATTTGACTTGCTTTTATCTATCCTTCAAATTAAACTCTTTTTGGTGTTATGCGAAAATTGGTCTGTAAAGCTCTCACGAACCTGATGGCACACTTTACTTTTCTCGTTCTTAAAATTTTGACATTGTGGCTTTCTTATGTTGAGTTGTTATACTTGCAAGTTGTAAGTTGGAAATTAGCCAAACCATGCCGTCATGGGGTAAGCTTTCAACATTGCACTTCTTATTTGAGTTGATATCATGATCTTTTGTTTATGGATACTCACGATGTGAAACAAGTTGGGAATCTTGTGGGATCATGGAGTTTTTATATGTGTTAGAGAAACACCTGGGCCGCTAATCTAAGCCATGCATAATTCATGGTGGAAATTTACAGCATGCCAATAGTGAACATTCGACGACGCATCTCAAAATAAAAAGCTATACCAATGGTAAATAAAAGAGATGCCGAGGTGTTCATTGTCTGTTTGTCCTGTCATTTTGATGTGGGCTTGTTCCATGTCATCGGGCACGGAGGTACCTCATTGGCGGTTCTCGATGATACACATATATTTACAATGACAAGAGCTTGCTTGGGACTCTAAGTCGAGTAGCATGAGGTTTGGGTATTCGTACTTCACGGGACACGAGGTTTTCAACTTATGATTTGTCAAGCATATGCTTCATAATTATACCCGCATTAACTTTAACCATTCAAGATGCTTATGATGGGGGCAATGAGAGCTCAAAGCTAGTAAGTACCATAATTTTGAAGGTTTATAAAACTTGCAATCACTACTTCCCTCTGCGAAGGGCCCTTCTTTTACTTTTATGTTGAGTCACCACCTTCTACCTTTATGCACCGTCTAAGAGAGCATAGTTGTCACTCTGAGTTTAATGTGCATAGTCCCGAACTTTATCATTGATTGATTCATTATTTTGGTTTCACTTGTTCTTAAATTATTTGTATCTAGTCGCCCTCTTAAACTTGAAGGTGTCCTATGCATTTATGTTTTGCTATTCCATGAAGGACAAGCTGAAAACCATTTGCTATGTTTTCCTTATGATTTGAATACACGTTTGACTTTCATTGTTTCATTTTCATGATCTTTCATTTGTGTTCTTTCTCATGTTATAACATGGTTGCTAAGTTTCTTCTATCAAGATTATGTCTTTCATGCCCATGTTTTAAGTTCTTTTGATCCCAGCACTCAATGCTTACATAGATGATCAAGATTGTGTTGGTGCATGTCACCTCAAAAATTATTCTTTGTTATCACTTACCTACTCAAGGACGAGCAAGAGTTAAGCTTGGGGATGCTTGATATGTCTCAAACATATCTATAATTTTTGATGCTTCATGCTTGTTCTTACACCATTTGCTTAGTGTTTTATTACACTTCGTGGCGTTTTTATGCATTTTCCGGAACTAACCTATTAACAAGATGCCACAGTGCCAGTTCCCTATTTTCTGCTGTTTTTGTGTTTCAGAAAAGTTACACAGGAAATATTCTCGTAATTGGACAAAACAAAGCCGAACCTCCTATTATTTACCGAAGCTTCCAGAAGTCCGACGAGAAGACGGAGGGGGGCCACGGGCTGGCCACACCATAGGGCGGCGCAGCCAGCCCCTGGCCCGCGCCCCCTATTGGTGAGGCCACCCTGGTCCACCTCTGACGTTGCCCCTTCGCCTATAAAGACCCCCCGATGGGAAAAACCTAAATACCGATCAATTTTCTAGAAACACATCGCGATCTGCCGCCGTCATCGACCCGAGATCGGGAGGGTCCAGAAGCTCTTCTCGGCACCCTACCGGAGAGGGAATCGCCACCGGAGGTCTTCTTCATCGACATGCTTGCCTCCGGCGCGATGAGTGAGTAGTCTACCTTGGACTATGGGTCCATAGCAGTAGCTAGATGGTTGTCTTCTCCACCATGTGCTTCTTGTTTAGATCTCGTGAGCTGCTTACATGATCGAGATCACCTTTATGTAATTCTACATGTTGTGTTTGTTGGGATCCGATGAATATTGGTGTTATGTTAAGTTGATGTGCTGAATATTATCTTATGTTATCTCTATGTTATTTATGATCTTGCATGCTCTCCGTTGTTAGTAGCTATCTTGGCCAAGTAGATACTAGTGACTCCAAGAGGGGGTATTTATGCTCGATAGTTGGGTTCATGCCTCTATTTAATCTGGGGGAGTGACAGAAACCTCTAAGGTTATAGATGTGTTGTTGCCACTAGGGAGAAAACAACATTCTTGTGTCCAAGGACATTCGTTTTGTTTACATTACACACTTTGCTTAATGCAGTTATTTGTTGTTCGCAACTTAATACTCGAGGGGTGTTCGGACGATATCCCTGCGAGTGGATTATTAGTCATAGATGCAGTTAGATGGCGGTCTATGTATTTTGTTGTAATGCCCAGAGTAAATCTCATAGTGATCCTCGTGACATATGCACGTTATCTTTATTCTATCAATTGCCCAACTGTAATTTGTTTACCCAGCATGTTGTTATTTATCTTATGGAGAGACACCACTAGTCAACTGTGTACCCCGGTCCAATTTCCTTTACATTGCTATTACTATTTACTTTACTCGCATTGTTTACTTTCTTGCATACTACTATTGTTTTCCACTCGATATGCTTAATCCTTTGTTTACAGCAACCCGGTGAGATTGACAACCTCATCGTAAGTTGGGAGCAAAGTTCTTGGTTGTGTTGTGTGCAGGTTCCACGGTGCTGCTGGTGCAAAGCAAAGCCCTGGACGAGGCACCTTATAAATTGTCTGGAGCTATCGCGAAGCTAGCAGGCATCACCTTCTGAAGTTTGGCTTTTTCCTACTGGTTTGATAAACCTTGGTTTCTTATTGAGGGAAAGACTTGCTACTGTGCTCATCATACCTTCCTCTTGGGGTTCCCAACTGGGTGGTTATCCTGCCCGCATCAGTATGCTTAGTGATTTTTTCTGTAGCATGACTTGTCTCAAATGACTGAGATTGCTTATTGAGCCTTTGAAAAAATCATGCATTGTTTTTATTATATGGAAGCATTTATTTGGTTTTCTCCTTGATGCTTTATTTGGGTTGACTTGGCGCATGCTTACAACATGTTTGACTCTAACAAGTCGCCATAAGCCTCTATGATCATTTGGTTTTTGACTTATGATGCCATTTGATGCTTCTTTTAATGATGTTTTGTCGCTATACATGATTATGGCCGTTATTGCTCTCTTAGTTGGTCGCTCCCAGTCTTTGCTAGCCTTCATTTTGTACTAAGTATGAGCTCTACTCGTGCATCCAACTCCCAAAAACCAAGTTTGCCAATGTGTCCACTATAAATTCCTATGCATGGTATTTACAAGCCATTCCAAGTAAATTTTCATGTGCTACCTTTCAGAAACCCCTTCAAAATACTTCTCGTTTTGTGGCACTGTTTTCAGTTCGTGGGGACGTAGTGGTCGGATTTGCTATCTTCCATATTGTTTTATTCCAAAAAAAAGGCACTCCTCCATGGTATGTGAATGTTGGTGGGCACCCGATGGAATCGATTATCCATGGTTTGTGAAAGGAAAAAGGTGGGGAGGAGTGCCAAGCTTTATAAAAGAGCACCAAAGTGTCAATCTCTCTCTCAAAAACTTGCTTCATTTTTGTATAGAAGATAGTAAGAACCCCATTGCCAGTCATTGACAAAGACAACCAACTCTCAAAACCAATTTTTATCTCTCTGTTTACAAATGAAAAGCTCTAGCACATGTTTAATCACTGCTTCCCTCTGCGAAGGGCCTTTCTTTTACTTTTATGTTGAGTCTCCACCTTCTACCTTTATGCATCGTCTAAGAGAGCATAGTTGCCATTCTGAGTATAATGTGCATAGTCCCAAAGTTTATCATTGATTGATTCATGATTATGGTTTTGCTTGTTCTTAAATTATTTGTATCTAGTCGCCCTCTTAAAATTGAAGGTGTCCTATGCATTTATGTTTTGCTATTCCATGAAGGACAAGCTGAAAACCACTTGAATATGTTTTTCCATATGATTTGAACACACGTTTGACTTTCATTGTTTCATTATTCATGATCTTTCGTTTGTGTTCTTTTTCATGTTATAACATGGTTGCTAAGTTTTATTGTCAAGATTATGTCTTTTATGCCTATGTTTTAAGTTCTTTGATCCCAGCACTCAATGCTTTACATAGTTGATCAAGATTGTGATGGTTCATGCCACCTCAAAAATTATTCTTTTGTTATCACTTACCTACTCGAGGATGAGCAGGAGTTAAGCTTGGGGATGCTTGATACTTCTCAAATGTATCTATAATTTTTGATGCTCCATGCTTGTTTACACACCATTTGCTTTATGTTTTGTTACACTTCATGGCATTTTTATGCATTTTCCGGAACTAACCTATTAACGAGATGCCACAGTGCCAGTTCCCTGTTTTTCTGCTGTTTTTGTGTTTCAGAAAAGCTACACAGGAAATATTCTCGGAATTGGACGAAACAAAAGCCAAACCTTCTATTTTTACTGAAGTTTCGCGAAGACCGAAGATGAGACGGAGGGGGGCCAGGAGCCAGGCTCACCCTAGGGTGGCGCGGCCTACCCCTGGCCCGCGCCACCAGGGGGTGAGGCCAGCTGGCCCACCTCGTGACGCTGCCCTTTCGTCTATAAGTTCCCCTCGATAGGAAAAACCTAAGGGACGGATCGCTTTTCCACGAAACATACTGCAAGCCGCCGCCGTCGTCGTCGCGAGATCGGGAGGATCCAGGAGCTCTTCCCGGCACCCTGTCGGAGAGGGGAATCCCTGCCGGAGGCCTTCTCCACCACCATGGTCGCCTCCGGAGTGATGTGTGAGTAGTCTACCTTGGACTACGGGTCCATAGCAGTAGCTAGATGGTTGTCTCCGCCACCATGTGCTTCATGTTTAGATCTTGTGAGCTGTCCTACATGATCAGGATCATCTTTATGTAATACTATATGTTGTGTTTGTTGGAATCCGATGAGTATTGGTGCTATGTTAAGTTGATGTGCTGAATTTTATATCTTATATTATCTCTATGTTGTTTATGATCTTGCATGTTTTCCATTGCTAGTAGATATCTTGGCCGAGTAGATGCTAGTGACTCCAAGAGAAAGTATTTATGCTCGATAGTTGGGTTCATGCCTCTAGTAATCTGGGGGAGTGACAGAAACCTCTAAGGTTGTAGATGTGCTGTTGCCACTAGGGAGAAAACAATATTCTTGTGTCCAAGGATATTTGCTTTGTTTACATTACACACTTTGCTTAATGCAATTATCTATTTTTCGCAACTTAATACTCAAGGGGTACTCGGATGACTCCCTGCGAGTGATTTTTAGTCATAGATGCAGTTGGATGGCGGTCTATGTATTTTGTCGTAATGCCTAGAGTGAATCTCATAGTGATCCTCATGACATATGTATGTTATCTTTACTCTATCAATTGCCCAACTGTAATTTGTTTACCCAGCATATTGTTATTTATCTTATGGAGAGACACCACTAGTGAACTGTGGACCCCGGTCCAATTTCCTTTACATTGCTATTACCGTTTACTTTTGCTTGCTCTGTTTATATTCTTGCATACTATTACCTTTTACCACTCGATACGCTCAATCCTTTGTTTACAGCAAACCGGTGAGATTGACAACCTCATCGTAAGTTGGGGACAAAGTTCTTGGTTATGTTGTGTGCAGGTTCCACGTTGCTGCTGGTGAAAAGCTTCACGCCGACAGTATTCTTCTAGCGCCGCTGTCCGAAGTGTCGCAAAGCTAGCAAGCATCACCTTCTGAAGTTTGGCTTTCTCCTACTGGTTCGATAAACCTTGGTTTCACAACTGAGAGAAACTTGCTGTTGTGCTCCTCATACCTTCCTCTTGGGGTTCCCAACTGGGTGCCTTAACACCGCACCATCATAGGTCAAAACTTTTGGATTCTACCCTAATAGGTATGATACTTCCACTGCCGAAACACATGTTTTGTTGAAATAAATAGAATATAAGCTCTAAAAAATCTGAAAAAAATAGATTACCAACATTACGTGATATGTTAAGTTGTTTGATAACATTGACAAAGCCTAGACAAATCCTTCATGAAGAAATGGTAAAATAATGCAATCCGGTGATTACGGTTTTACTCAGACACTCCAAATTATAATTAACTCTAAAGTCTGATCAGATGATCATAATATAAAAGTTATATGAATCTATATATATGATAATAAGCAACTCTAAAATATTTCAGAAATGTTCACTAAACCTAAATATCAAATAAAAAATGTTTTGGAGACAGATTATAATTTAAACCGTCTGGATTGTTAATTAAAGAATTCTTATTTATTGTTCTGTTTTCTATTTTTCTTAGTAGAAAGTAGGATTTTGACCTGGCTTGTTTGTCTTCAATGGCAAAGTATAGGGTGGTATAAATGGAAAATGTAGGTTCATACATCAATAGATGGAACATGATATATATAGCTAGATTTCATAGTGCCCAAACTTCACAAAATACACACAAACATAGTTCAGACTGGTCCTTCTAATTAAGTAGTTAGATCTAGCTAACTATAGGAAAAAGCAAGCATTCTTATAACTGCTTGGAGGGATATTCAGTGAATCTTGGTCACAAATAAGCCAATGCATTCTTCCCCCATCTCCACCTTCACAGCAAGCAGTGAACCAGCTACAATTTCGTTCATATGGCAGAAGTATGCACAACCATTTCTGAAGTAGAGCTCATTAAGGTTGCCACGAAAGAGAATGTACTCCCCATTAACTGGTGCATGCATGCCATGCGACAGAAACAGAGCTATGCCAGGGCGTGGGAGCTTGTAACCATGTGCAAAGCTGCATGCTGGGATGGGCTAAAATGAAGAATTCATTAAGTACATAGACATGGTATATGGAGTCCCTGTAAGTACTACTTGAGATCAAATACATTAAGTAACTAAAATGGTTAAAATAGAAAATAACTCACAAAGCAGTTGTTAGCCAAATCAAGATGATGGACTCTTGTAACATAATACTTCAGATCAGACACATGGTAAAATTCGTCATCATGTTACAATATCTGCCTATACATTTCCTTCATCATCTCAAAAGTGATGGCACACATGTCTAGTGTTGTAATGAGATCCATATGTGTGTACACACTCCTGTAAAAGACCCCTCTATCCTAGGGTCCACTTTTGGCAAAGTGAGTCCTATAAAATACAATAACATTAAAATGATTAATTCCATATGGCAGACAATACATACATGATGCATATGGGAAACAACAGTACATATCCTCAACATAATCGTGTTCTTTGTTGTCACCATTAGAGGCATGTGCTTTTATATTGAACACATACTCTTCTGCTCCTTGCTGTGCATCATCTTCTTCAGATCCATCCTCATATTCATCATCTTCATCCTTATCTTCATCTTCCTCTTCCTCTTTCTCAGTTTTTTTATTAAGTGTGAAGGTCACAACATCATCCAGAGCAATGTTGTGAGACCTACAGAAGGAATTCCAGTATGGTCCTCTGATGAATGTAGCATGTCCTGTTTTCTCCCGGAACAACTCATACCTATGTCCAGAGGCTACACAATGTAGCCACTTATCGGCAAACAGGTTGCGCCGCAGAGAGGCTTGTAACTTGCAACCTGGCTACGCTAATAGTCTATATTGCAAATAAATTGTCAGGAAATGATAATAAGTAATCATAATCATATAGTCCACATTGCCGTGCTGTAAAATCCTTTGAATCGAAGAAGCTCAGTTGACTATCAATGTTTACACAGGTTGATGGGAAACACATGCTGAGTATATACGGCTCGCATGCTGAATATTGACTCAACCAAGCCAGAGGCGGCGCTCAGGAGACATATTTAGGCTGAGGTCGTTCCCTTATAAGCACCCTCATTGGTGGTGGTCAATGCGATTTCATCTCCCAAATAGGTCGATTAGCATGAGCCTTCCAAGACTATTGGGTAATTTAAGCTTATCCTGCCTCTTCTTCCTGAAATAGCTTCATGGCGCCAAGAACAGCTTTGCACTTCCTTGCCGGCCGTTTTCTTCCCGATGATCTAGCTAGCTAGGTTAATTTGTCAAATTTCCTCTTGCGTTTTCCTTTGAGATTTGAGATTAGGTTGCAGCGTTGGCCGGTTTGGAGACCGTACGTGGCACGAAGGATCGTCCTAGCACGAAATCGACGTGAACAAAACAAGCCAGGTAAGAAGAGCTTTCGCATGAAGAATGGCATGCAAAATCTCTGGGTGCGATGCTGTTGGGGATTTTCCTTTCATTTCGATCATGTTCTCGGGATAGAGAAGAACGCTATTTGGTTATCGTAATCCTTGTTCGAAACCATAACTATTGAAGATCAGGCCGGGTGTCGACGTTGTCTCTGCTCTGTCCAACTTTCTTCAGAATCGCACTTGCTTACATGTCTCATAGCTATTCAGGGTGCTTTGCTTTTCGCGTTGTTCCAAGCTCTGGTAGGCGTAATGGGGGAACCGATTGCTGAATCTACGAATGTAAGCCTTCTTATTGAACTCACAGGGATCTAAATTCATGTTCATTAATT
This sequence comes from Dactylis glomerata, assembly GCA_007115705.1. Classification (NCBI taxonomy): domain Eukaryota; kingdom Viridiplantae; phylum Streptophyta; class Magnoliopsida; order Poales; family Poaceae; genus Dactylis; species Dactylis glomerata. Next base: position 743,929 of record QXEO01000156.1, on the reverse strand, counting down.
CACTCAATTCCGTTTTCACGCATGATCCTCATCATTAATTCACTCAATTCCGTTTTCACGCATGATCCTCATCTGTTCATTCCTTCACAGCGTGCCTGCTTCTTTTTCTTGTGCAGAGCATTGCCATAGACGTGAGAGTGTACATGCACTGCGACGCTTGCGAGAGATCAGTACGCCGCACCATCAAGAAGATCGATGGTAAACAGAAAACCATGCGAAAAAATCCTACTGAATTCCAAGCATGTTAATGTGATGTCGCTGAATTCTGATTACCATCCATCGGTACAGGCGTCGAGACGGTAGAGGTGGACAGGGACGAGAACAAGATCACGGTGACAGGGGATTTCAAAGCCCACAAGTTGCTGAAGAAGATCAAGAAGAAGACCGGGAAGAAGGCGGAGGTGTTGGTCCCGGAACCTGAGGTAAACGAGGAAGAAAACCAGGAGGAGGTCGAGGAGGTCCATGCTCCTTATGGCGATCCGGCACCGGACATGGATGTTGTTCTAGGTAACGAGTTCCTGAGGCCGGCACGATGGGACCTCCATTATTTTGATGACGAGAACACAGAGGCGTGTAGGATAATGTAGCGATGGTCGACATGCAGAATCTGATTTTAGTTTGTTGTTTACTTACTGATTGTGTATATTCATTAATCTTTAATACGATATACTCCCATAACAGACCTATTAGCTCAGCTGGTTAGAGCGTCGTGCTAATAACGCGAAGGTCACAGGTTCGAGACCTGTATGGGCCATAATTTTTTTATTTCACCGTAGCAGGAATTTCCTACTTTACTAAAAAAAACTCTAAGAAGAAAGCACTGGGCATTTTTTAATCGAGATAACCCAACAAAAGTAATATTTTACCTAATTACAAGCACTGAACCAAAACGCCGCCAAACAAATATATGATGATGAGTACCAAGCATTGGATGTACTTTTTTATTGTGCAGTTCTTTTGTGTCACCCTTGGAAATGAATCAGATACAGTAAAAACTTCTTTCTGTTAGCCAGCTGACACAAGTAGTTTCAAGCTTCTTCTATTTTGGGGAAACAAGCAGTCTCAAGCTTGATACTGTGGCTCAAACATCGACAGAGTAAATCTCGTCCAAAGCACAAAACAGTTTTCCGAGTGTCCATAGCCACAATACTATATCAAGTGTCTTCAATATATGTTAACACAAGGCTTCGATACTGAATAAAATGTACAGTAGTTACATTTGTAAGGAATGTACATTATCTAGGGTAACAATTCCTCATGGGGCTACCCATAAATTCGTACTAATACATAGACAGACAGTACACGTGGTCGTTGACTGGTACTGTGGTACAAATTACAACTAACACTGCTTGGTTTGGCGACAAGATGTCTACCAAAACAATGATTCCCGTGAAACAAAATTACAACGGCCTGTGAAGCTATCATACGGCTGCAGCTCGGGATTCCTGCCAACCCATTTCACGAGCTCGTCGCTCCCACAGTGCAGTCAGTTTCTTCTCCTTTGAGATTGCCCCCTCAGACTTCTCCCTAGCTTCCTCACAAGTCTCTGTAGCCGCGTTACACTTTTCTGCCTCTCGCTGGTACTGGGTAGCCTGCCTTTTTGCCTCGACAAGTGTGGCGTTCATGTGATGGATGTGTTCCTCAGCTACAACCTGCTGCAGCTTGAGTTCCTCGTTAAGGAGATCGACAAACTGCTTCTCCATCTCCTTGTTACGCTCAGGGTCATTTGTGCCGCAAGCTGCATATTTCAATTTCATATTATTTTTCTATTCAGCAAGATAGCCTGATAATAGCAATCGCAGAAGTAGAACGAAATTGACACCACCATATGAAAAGGAACTCCCAACAAAATTTCCAGCTCACATGTACTTGGGAAGAAATGTGGCAAAAGGTTTACAATATCCTGTTCATGCAGAGCATTTGCAATTGTACCATAGAAATGATGATAGTTATGTAGGTGAAAGGCTTATTTGCAGCAGCAAAAGAACACTTTGTCAGGACTCAGTAAGCTGGCATGGAAGTCAGTGCAGGGGAGTCATCACTCCTTACTGGAAATAGCAGGAAGTAATCCATGTTCGGTTGTGAACTTGTGATGTTAATGTGTTACTGGAAATTTGCAGGAAGTATGCTTGGTTGTAATGTTAGTATGTTACTGGAAATAGCAGGAAGTAATCCATGTTTGGTTGTAATGTTAATGTATTACTAGAAACAGAAGGAAACAATCCAGGTTTGGTAGCCGCTGCGCCGACGTCGTACCCAGGATTTGGGCAGTGGCCGGAGCAGCAATGCTCCCAGTTGAGCTTGGCTCGCGGGATTCAGGTGGAATGCGTCATGGCTGCGGCTGGTAGGCTCTTGGTAATATCGATGATGCACAAGCACTGCGACTTTCACTAGCAAGGGCTGTGTTTAGCGGAGGAGCTCACTCTGGCGTCTTGGAGATGCACTCAAATGGATTTCGGCCGCCGGTCGTAGTCTTGTGTTGAGTGTTGGGTGTGTCGTCCTTTTCTTAGGCTTGTAAATTGAACTTCTTTTTCTATCAATGAATCGAAACGCAGAGCTTTTGCGTTTTCGCGGAAAACAATCCAGGTTTGGTTGCAAAAGGTTAAAACCCACATGTGGGTGGTATGTGCATAAGGACGTACTATTTTGGACTAAAGCTTGTGAACATATGGTGCATGTCAACTTAGACTGAGAACTACATCATTATTAGCCTTCTTGTGTACTTTTCATGTCTTTGGAAATTGAAGATTCCTTTATGAATTAAGGTATTTGGATGGTACTACGTAAAGGAGTTGTTCTAACTAAAGATAATCTTGCAAAACGGAATTGGCATGGAAGCAAGAAATGTGTTTTTTGTCACCAAGACGAAACAATAAAACACTTATTCTTCCAATGCCGTTTCGCTAGATCTATATGGTCAGTCATCCAAGTAGCTTCAACCTTGTATCCGCCATGCAGCATCACCAATATTTTTGGGAACTGGCTTAATGGGATCGATCTTAGGTTTAAAAAGCATATTAGGGTGGGAGCGATTGCCTTTATTTGGTCGCTATGGCTATGTAGAAATGATAAAGTGTTTAACGACAAAAACTCTTCCATTTTGCAGGTTATCTACAGAGCTATCGGTACTCTCCGTTTGTGGTCCTCTCTTCAGCGTCTGGAGGACCGAGACCTATTTACGGAGGTCTGTGCACGTTTGGAGGCCACGGCGAGGGATACTTTTTCCCAACATGGGTGGCCGCATAGTTTACGTATTGGTGCTCCATGTTAGGCGAGATTGCAATTGCTCACTTTGATATGTAATTTTGCCTTTTTATTCCCCTTGAACATGACTTGGTTTTGGGCTGTGTGCATCTTAGCTATGCAGAGGCCGGGTATAAGCTTAATAACTTTTAAGTAATAAAGCGCTCTTTATCGAAAAAGCTAATACCACAAGCACATAAAAAAAATTCTAAGAAAATATAATGAAAAACACATGGTTTCTCAATCGCATTTGGATGTTGTAGCAGTTCTAGAGTAGGCCATTCAATAGAAATTATCCTTAGACACATCTCAAATATTTCATGCTTAAGTTCTCAAGGACCAGTCTTGCAGAAATTGCAAATCATTTAGGCCAGCCTGATATGTAATTTGTGAGTAGTTTTAAAAAGCAATATCAACATAAACAAATTGAGGTTAAAGGATGAAATCATTTATCTAAAGTGTTGTAAAGAGTAGTACTTATTTTTTGACTACCATATAAAACTTTACTCACAAAGGTGCCAATTCATTCAAACACTTTGGTGAGGGAAATGTCAAGAACGGCACTAGTGGAATAACATGTACTATAATAACCCTTGACATCTAAACTGTGCTGGGGGATATAAAACTCCAGGACAGTCTAAAGTTGCAGGTGGAATTGTTCGGTATAGAAAACATCATGATGAGAACTTGGCAAATGATTTTCAATCTTCGTAACATAACCGTTGCCAACTAATTACGATAATAAGGCCGCATAACACTGAACCTGAGCTAAGGTGAGTGTGAAGGAGGAGTTCAAACCTGAAATTGAGAAGTTCATGAGCCCTGCAATGGAAGGAAATGTGCAATCCTGTCAGTTGAGTTTCCCAATCCAGCTAAAAGCGTTCAAGGTAGAAGACAGGAAGCAGTTGATTTGGCCTATTGCTATTACTGGTAAGAGTTCAGTGCACCCGCATTCATGACCAAACTGCATTCATCTTACCCACAATCATGAGCAACTGCATTCATTAGGCTAACACCAACCCGAACACCCATTTTCTTATTTACAGAACTGTGAACAACGTAGGCGGCGGTGCAGATCTGAGGAGAGGGGGCGGCGGGATCGGAGGCTCACCGGGGGCGATGGACTGGAGGGAGAAGGGCGGCGGGCAGTCGCAGACGCAGGGCGGACAGGTGGGGGAGGAGACGGCTGCCGCCGTGACGGCGGTGGCTGCAGCGGAGGAGGATGAGAAGCCCTTCTTGTAGCGCCAGTAGAGCGCGGGCCCGGAGACGCCGAGTGCGGAGGCCACGGCCAGGATCACCAGGCACCACCGCCCGCACGCCGCCGCCGCCGCGCGGCGCCCCATCGCCGGTTCCCGCGGCGCGCGCGCTCGGGTAATGTGTCCCCGCGCCGTGCCCGTGCGTGACGGATTCTACCGGGAGCGTGCCTGCGGTGATTTCTCGCCTTGCTGCTCTGGCCGCGGCGTCGTACTCGTAGCAGTGGTGGTGGTGGTACCGATGGTGGGTGAGGGAGACGAGCAGAAGGAATGGTGGGGTGGGGAGTGACTGAGTGGGAAGTGAGCTAACTGTGGGGAGTGGAGTGGTAGGCTGGTCGGAACGGTCGTCGGTGCGGTGGTGAGAGTGGCGCGGCGATGAGCAATTCACTCTCTTTTTCCCGGCACCCGTCGTGGAGACGGACCGAACCCAACAGTGTTATCCCGTCGACGAGTCCGATCCAGCTTCCTGTTCACGAATTCCGCAATGTGTGGTCTGGTACAAGAAATAAGATTAGTGAGGTTATGAGAGTTTTACCTAGCTTAAGCAATGTTTATGTAAGTCATGATGCTAATCAAGCGACACACTTATGCGCGAGACAAGCTAGTAGTTCAGATAGGAAAAGATGTGTGTGGATCAATTATAACCCAGATTTTCTAAGGAGTGATTGTAATCCTGTCAGCTAAGTAATAAAGCTCTTGATGATTCGCAAAAAAAACGTATTGTACCAGTTTGCCCAATCAGAGACGCACACATGGATGGGGCAAACCAAACAGTTAACTCACAGGCAGTAAATAAACAATTAATTCACAGAACTCTCCACCCTAATTTACCTGTCAGGCTCTCGAACCTACATGCATACCACACATTGGTGACTCAAAAGCAGCACGGTGTAGTTTACGGAAACATACCAGGAGAGAAATGCCGAATCGGGGCAGATGACTAAACACACCACCAAACTGATCAAACTGCTACACTAGCCTACAGCACACAGCTAAAGCCTGACTAACCATCTACGCACGATCCATGCCGTGGAAGCACAACATGTTTTACAAGTATTCAGTTCATCCACAGGACCATACATACATCGGCGTTCACGACCTAGCACTGCCGCACTACACAACCACACATCCAAACTTCACAACTCCACCGAACACACAACACACCAAACAGGTCACTGATCGATTCCAAATCCAAGAATGCACTGCGCGAGATGGGTCAGGTACGGCTCGGCCTGCGAACTGTTGCTCAGCGTGGGAACGAGGCTCTGGAGCTCCGAGTTGAACTCCGCCTCGAATTTCCTGCAGCAAACAAGGCCAAGACGGTGTTATATGATCCTGAATCAGCAAGCTGGTCTTAACAGTTGGTGAATTGGCTGAAAAATATGGGATACGTACAGGATTGACTCCGTCATTACAACATTCTCGGACGCCAGTTTCAGCTGCTGGTCTCTCTCTTGTGATTTCTTAATTCTTGCCGCTTTTGACAGCCCGGATTTTGATTTTTTCTCAGGAGCAGCGACCTCAATGGACGGTATCAAGAGCTGGATGGAAGTGGCGTACTGGAGGCATAAAGACTTCAGCTTCTCAACTTTCTGCACGTGACAAATAAATGGACAGTGAGTTGTTGCTTTTTGAGAAGCATGATGCCAAATAGTGCCCTGCTTCAAAAATTATTTTGAGACCAAAGATAGTTACATTTTCCCAGCACATGCTGCTACAGTTTTTGTTCCAAAGACGCACACAGGTTACTAAATTTGCAGTCCCATCCAATAAACTAGAGTTACAACCTCTTTGACTCCCTAATGGTAATGGATAATAAAAATGAGACCGGTAGCAATGGAGTCTTGATACAACATAAGCTAAATGTTGAACTTTGGCTACAGGTACATAATTCACAATATTCAAGGCAGGACACACCATGCCTTCACTCTTTATGGGTGAAGGAGCAACACTGTTCTTATCTAACAGACAGATGAGCTGATTAATAAACGCCTAGAAAATAAACTAAACTGCTTAGTTGAACATGCACAGATCATGACAAGCAAGGTCATTGAATTTAACAGATAGTCAAAATAAATTAAAAGAGCTACAGTTTATTGATACATGGCAATTCCTTTTAAAACATAATTTCCTTTTTATTTAAACAAAGAGACAAAGAGCAGGGGCATACCACAAGCAACTCAGGCAACAACAACAAGCATTCTTTTAGACACTTCTGGAGGAAGAAATCGTGGATTTGGATGACCTGTAATCAGCATCGCAACAAAGGTAATGCAATCTGTACTGTTAGCAACACAGATAACTTAATTATAAGAACATGGTTAAAACCTCATCTATGCTCTTTGCCTTTTGAAGGCTATCATGCATTGAATGCCAGTTTGGTTCAAGAACCTGGGGGCCAAAAGAATAATTAGCAATTTTCTCACCTGCAGTAATAGTTGGTATAGTGGTACTGGTATGGATGGTTTACCTCAAATGTTAGATAGTGTAGAAGGCTGTTTACAAACATGAGCATGCTGCGACAAAGAATTGATGAGCGCAGAATTGGTGTTCCCAGAATCTTGACAGAACGGAACCCCTGTTTGAGAGTTTTACATCAGTCAATGCGAATATGTAAACAAATAATAACCAAACCGACTAGATGGATAAAAAGGTTATGTCGTACTTGTTGAATTTGCCATGCTTGACACAGTTGGCGACTAACATGTTTGCAGTGAAACAATAGCCGAAAGATCAACTGATATTTAGTTAAAGCCTTCCTTGAAATAACAAGAGATAGTGGCCAGGGAATCTGCAATATCGATCAGCAGATCAGGTATATTATTTCACTATCAAAAGATAAACACCATGAGAAATGTTTAACGAAAATACAAATAAAACCTTGTAACCAAGGCAGAACGTTTCCAAGCCAGTCATGCTTAATGTCATGGGCTGGTCAATATCAACTGCAGCAAACTTGTCTGAAGAGTAAGCACAGCCCAAGTCTTTCAGGGTTGTCAGCTTTTTAAGCAGGGAACTTCTTTCCTGTTTCAAAAGGTATGTGAAATATGATAGTCAACAGATACATTACAATTGACTAAACCCAGATAACAGACTTACAACGCAACAAGTCAAATCTTCATGACTTGGATCTGAAGCAGCTGCTGTACTTCGCAAAGCAATGTCAACAAGAGACTGCCGTATGCAGAGAGAATAACACAAAAACAAAGGAGAGTTAGCTCATCAGTTATCATAACAAGATCTGCCAAAAATCAGTTTTCACCATGACAATAAACAAACAACATAGCGCAAGAGGAACCTGAAGTTTTTCAACGGATATCTCTTCTGGTTTCTTTGTAAGCTCCTCTCGGGCAATATCCATAAAATGAACCAAAAAATCACCCTGCAAAGCAGTCAGCAGCAAATTAGATGACAGTGGGAAAAATAACATGGATGTTCAACATCAAGTTGAGCAACATGAATCATTATCACTGTTAAGGCATTCATATAAGTATGGTTTCTGTATTTTAACAGACTTGGCGCACATAATATGTAAAATCATAAGAAACAGGTCACATGTGTGATGTATATCAGATGTAAGTCAATAAGTACTCATAAATAATACAAAATTATGAAGAGTTATATGTTCTGCATACTTGGTCAAGAAGTAGATAGCGCTTCAAGGATCGCAGTTTCCCAATGAGATCATACTGTAAATATAGTAATATACACGCTGAATTTAGGAAGTGATCTTAGGAGAGTGCGAAATGAAATATTGAATTAAGTACGGACAGTTGTTACCTTGTCTTTCATTAGAGTCAAGAGTTCACCACTTGCAAAATCATAAGCAGATTTGATGCACTCAAGATATTGGTGGTTTGAACTAAAGCTCATCAGCTTAGAATTTTCTGACAGGGAAACCTAAGTAACATGTACAACGTAAGTGTGATTTTGTAAACACACATATAACATTGCATTTACCCTAAAATAATCGTGCATACCTGAACATTGTGCCCACACTCTCTCATAACATTAAGATATTTTCCTGTTGTCAGAATGGTGGCAGCAACATTGTTAAGGAAACTAGGGATGCCATCTTTTAGGCTGTACCTTTGCTGCCAATATTGGGCATCATAATCTTGAGTGAGACTCTCCTACCATAACAAAAAAAAGATGGCAAAGCAACTGGTTAACTTACGACAAAAATTCCAGCATTTTAGGTTAACACAGAGAAGAGTGGGCATGAAGTAGGTCCAAGATTCTGCAAGTCAGTAAGTACCTTCTGAAGAGATTTGTTTTCAGCAATGAAGAATTCGCCATAAGGGTCATCTATGACACCCTCATACACCCACCTAATAAAATGATAGACCAAAGCTGAAACTATTGACGAACAGCAAACAAACTTACTGAACATTTTCATTCTAACAACACTCAACATTAGAAGTCTAAATATGACAAACTAGAAATATATAATTTCTATGGACTTCAAATCATATGTTTAGAGCTCATGAATAGCAACCCATTGAGAAAGTGCATCGGTCCTAAAAGATGAACCATAAAGGTAGTTATGAACCATCACTAACCTTTCTAACATCCTCAGATATGCTGCGCTTGCACACTCTGTCATCTTCTCCAGTAAGGACCGAACAGCACTATCGCCAGCCATCGCCTTTGCCTAAGTTGAAATATATGACGACTAAATTACATTCTAAGGATATTAGGTAACATTGGGATATACTTTGGGATATTAGTTAATATTGGGATATTAGCTACACGGAAGTTGTTCAAATCAATAAAAACAAGAGGAGCAGACTAGGTCTATTTGGCTAGAAGGAAAGTGGGACATGCGTTTATCAGGGATCTAAGGTATAACCTCTCTCTTCAAAGTACCTGGCCTTGGAGTAGATTAAGTGTCGCAGAACCACTAGTATTATTTGACATAGCCTTCTCTATAAGAACAGCCAGTGCATTCAATGAAGTCATCATCCGCTGCAAAAAAGACATGGGACAGTGCTTAAAACAGTAACCAGACCTAGGAAAGTTACAGATCATAGATTCAATGCATAATATACCTGACAAAAGAACCATAGTCCTTGAACAGAGAGCCTTCCAATACGGAATTGGTGCTCAAGTTGAGCAACCATTGCCTGATAATCCTGTTATTAAAAAACAATACTTAATGATCTGGTGCCAAATTCACATAGAAGCACCAATATTCTCAGAGAGGTTTCTTGAGAACAATCTAATAAACGTTAATGTCTATCAGTGGGATTATGTCAGCAGCAATACAATTTATGCAAAGAATACAAAAATGAACCCTCGAACACATGATACAGCCAGCAATTTATTCATTTTCCACTTTCGCAAAGAGAAGAATGCTTGTACACATGTCAAAATCAAAATATCTTTCTCAGGATAGGGATTATACCAGGAGGAATGCCCTTAGAGCTGCGGCTAGAGCATGGTTGACCAAACCATATTTGAAATGTAACCTGGACTCCACAAACTGGCTCACTAATACGAAATTCTCACATAAGGGGAAAATTCGGCGAGTCAACTCCTGCAAGAGCAAGATCAGCCAACGCCAAAATATACCCTCTCTCTTTTTGTGCACGGTCAGGCTTACCTGGAGTGCAAGGTCCATTGAAGAATCAATCTGGAAGACAACATATCCATCCTTTCCGTGTACTCTCTTGATTGAAATATATCTTCCCTCAATACCCACCAGAGCTGATAGCAAATCATCGATAACTAGAAGCTCCTGCATTTGAATTAGGGCAGTAACATTTAATAAAGTTTGTATGCTTTGCAGCTGATCTGTGAGAGCTCCTACAATTTAGCATTTCTAACGACTGAAAATACAGATGTTAAGCCTAGGTGGATAGCTATTTTCGGAAATGGTGCAAAGATTCAGCAATGTTCTGTGGCACTATCACACTTCAGCAAGATATTGAGTTCACCATTTCACAAAGCAGCACAAACCTCCCAAAATCTATACTCCAAATACACACCAAAACGGCAATTATAATTGACCAGAAACAGCACATTTGCATAAGATACTACTCCCTCCGTTTCAAAATATAAGATGTTTTAGCTTTGTGAAGCAAATGTATTTAGACATTTTTTAGTGTGTAGGTTCACTCGAATAAACACACTAAAACATGTCTAGATACATTTGCTTCACAAACCTAGAGCATCTTATATTTTAAAACGGAGGGAGTATATTCAATGTTAAATCCCGCACCAAATTGGCCACACAACCCAAAAAATAAGATAATATATAAGTATGGACTACTGCATTACTGAAAATAGGGCATATCAGTTTCTCAACTCCAGGAAGTAGATAGTCTCAAAAAAACCAAACCCGTGCTTCAACAGAACTCTTGGTACTGCTGCTACAATCTCAAACCACGTCCAACGAGGATTTAAAGTTCACATACTAGTAGAAAACAGCAAACACATCGAACCCCTTCTAATTACCAAACCACTGAGCTCGAACTGAAAACCCAAACCCTAACCGCAGTTCACGCACAAAACAAGCAGAGCCAAGCTCAATTTCGCCGACTGAACTGTTTCAAGACCACAACTCCTCCTACCTGAACAGAAACAGCATACGATCCGATGACACTCCCAGCGCCGCCGCCAGCGCCGCGGCTGCAGATTCAAACCGAGTCCAGGCATCAGAGACCACCCGAGGCAAGCATCTACCGACATGGAACTGTCCACCAGGACGTACCTGAAGGAGTCGAGGGAGTAGGGCTTGGATCCAGGCGCCTGCGCCGCCGCAGAAACCTTCGCCTCCTGCCAGGGCGCGAGCGAGGGGGGGATGTGAGGCCGGGGCAGAAATGTGGGCAGGCTGTGCGTTGCTTGGAAGAGTGAGGACGTACCTGGTGGAAGCGCCCGGTGAGGTAGGGGCGCTCCAGGTTCCAGCGAGGGGTCGCCGGCGCGGGATCCATTTCCAGGCGGGGCGGGGAGCGGTGGCCGGTGGCGACGGGGACAAGCTAGACCTGCGCGGATAGGCCGATAGGGGCAAGGAGGGACGCGTCTGTGGAGAGAACGGGCGGCGCTCCGTCTTCGTCGCGGCGACCGGCCGGCGGAGTCGCCGGCGTCACCTGTCTCGTGTGTACTACCAGTGTACGGGAGAGAGAGTAGCGAGAGATGGATCAAAAAAATCGCTTTGGAGGCCGGGCTCCATGACAATTTCGAAGTTACAAAAACGAAAACAGTCCTAAATGTTGACAATGATGCATTCAGATCTTGCAAAATCTCAACATAAAGTAGTCTGTATTTTGATCTACACAAGAAAATAACAAATCCTGACAAATTGTAAGGTTTTCGAATTGTGCACTGTTCACCATTTTGATTTAGGAATTTGCCAATTTTTACACAGCCCATAATACAGAATATTTCACATTCATATTTTGCACACAGTTATAAGTCATCGTAATCTTAGGACAGCCCTCCTTGCGCTCAGGACACGCTGGCTTTGGCTGAGCCGAGTGAAGGCTTCTTGGTCGTGGAAGGAGTTTGACATAAAGTGCCTCCCTTGGTGACGGAAATCTTTGAAGCTGCGACCTCTTCAATAGTGGGCGATGGAGCTACCACCTTCTTCTAGCTAGACAAATGGCTACCCGATGGACGCCTAAAGGACCTTGTCCCATGTCTTTTCGCTCTGATCCCGAGGAGATTATCTCGTTCGCGGTTGGTAAATGATTGCCTTGATGGAGGGTGGTTGGACGACATTTCAGCTGATCTTGATGCACTTGCCATCGATGAGTTGCTAGTGGTTGTTGACCGCGTGGAAGGGCCGACGATCACCGTGTATGTCCTGGATGTCTTCCGGTGGAACTAGGGTGCCAAGGAGACCTAATCCTCAAAATCTTGTTTACCTTGGCATGTTCCACAGGAGTGTAGCCATGGCAGGTGCCCTGCACGTTTGGAAGTCCTGTGCTCCGGCCAAGTGCGGATTCTTCCTTTGGCTAGGCATTGTGTGAAAGATGTTGGACGACAGACGGGCTTGGGATACGTGGACCTCCACGCCACTCTTCATGCCCCTTCTGCGACCAGGTTCAGGAGTCCATCGCTCACCTACTGCTTGGTTTGCATGCTAGCGAGGGCAGTGTTGGCTGCTTGCCTCTGTTGGTGGGATAGAGAGGATCGACCGCCATAGCGGGGGGTCTTGCTAGCCGATTGGTTGCAATCTTGGCATGGGAGGGCTACTGATATCCAAGACTACTGGGTTGGGGTTGCCCTAGTATGCTGGTGCCTCTGGAGGCATCGGAATGAAATTGTTTTTTGAGGGAGCCACTCCCTCGTCATTCGCAGTGATACGCAACATTCGCACAGAAGCTGAGTTGTGGAAGGTTGCAGGCCTCTTCAAGGCCGAGCTTTAGTGGATAGGTGGAGGCTTGGCAAGCAATTGGAGTGTGTTTTTTTCCTTTCTTGTTGTCCTAGAATAGGCAACATGGAGTTGCGTTCTTGCCGTATGTGTCGATGACATTGTATTTTGGCCTCTTGGTCCTTATTCTATGAAATCGATACGTCTATCCAGGACATATCCTTAAAAAAGTCATCATATCTACATTTTATAATATGCATTGAGGGATGGGATTCATATTGGGCCTAACTTGGATGATTTTGTTTTAAATTTTCCATAGGCACCATGGGCTAGGTCTAATCAGGTCGAATGGGCAGTTTTTGGTGCCATATCAACGATATGGACCTTACACAGTGACGTTCAATGGTAAATTTGCAAGTTCTTCGCTGCAAAATGTGTCAAGAAATGACCATCGTGCTTTCGTAGTGGACATTCATTTGGCCGACAAAGAGGAGTGGTGGTAGATGGTCAACAAGATGCAGATAATGGCGAGAAGGATTCATCTTGTGGTGGGGGCGAGGCGTGGGATAATATGATATTCTTACGACTGCTCTCCCTGCATGGACATGTCTTTTGGATGCTAGGTTGTTTTAGGAAAACTTGTCATGTTGTCGGTATTTTTTATATCTTGTTGTATTTTGTTTTTTCTATTATTGCACTTGCTAGTTGAACTGGTATCCCTACATTTACCGTACATTGTGATGATGTGTTAAAAAAGCAGGGGCCCTTGTCTCCTCTCTATAAAAAAAAGACACTCGAGAGTTGCTAAAAAAACTTGCTACCCCCTATATTTCAGGTTTGGGTTTGGGTTTGGGTAACCCTGAGTTGCCTAAAATACACAACTGATGAGAACAAGGTTGATGAAGCTTGTCCCCTTCACCATTGTGCACTACGACGAAGCACAATGGAACAAAAAAAAGGTGGAGGGAGGTGTCGCTTAGGGCAAGAGGGACGTGACGCGCTGTCATCACAGAGTTCTTAGAGGTCGTAGTCATAAAGGAAGACAAAGTCTAGCAAATGCGAGCGCGCTAGGTTAGGAAGGAGTCGTCGCAATGTGCTCTCCATGTAAACACGGTTGATATTCCTTTGAACGAAAATGTTTCTATTGATACCACAATGGTGTATGTGTCATAGTGTTGTTGTATGTGCTCTCTTTGTTGTCCTAGCTTTAGAAACCATCACAGAAGGTGAGCTATTCATATACGCAACAAATAGCAACTAAAAAAGGCTCACTTTGATTGTCAAGGATATTGTGATAGATGATAATATGATATATAAAGAGTTATATTTAGTATGAGTGCTCAAGAACTTGCATACAATGTTACACGAAACATAATTGCACCGACTACGTCAAACCATCAAAAGTTGCCTGGCACATGTGAATCCGAATGGTTGAAGCTGTCGTAATTTGTGGTGGTTAGGTCTTATAAATATATTAATTGTTCATTCAATAAACATCTATAGTTTCCAAAATCTAAATAAAATCATTGTGAAATGTGCTTTCAAATGGCTTGTCGTAATTCACCCACGGTAACATAATGAAATAAAACCCTTCGTCAACCCTACTCGTGACCTTATTTTCCCACCATGACACCGTTTAAAATATATACTCACATTTATAACCTTGATAGGTCATATAATTACGCATAGTTTGCATTTGAAACCCTAGCCAATGCTAAGTTCACTTTTACAACCCAAAAACCTTTAAAAATACTTTGAGTTTGCATTTACAAGCATATGTGCCATAGAAAATGCCCTAACTTCATGCTCAAACCTCAGCACCCCACTGAAATACACATTTTGAACCATGACAGTGTTTTTTGTTGCGATTGAAGAGAGCTTTATTAATCAACAAATAGGAATACAATCACTCCAAAGAACATCATCAAGGAAGCATGGGTTATAATTAATCCACAAGCACCTTTTGCTATTCGAACTAGCCTGTTTAGCACATAATTGAGCGGCTTTGTTAGCATCCTGCCCAGTGTTGGAAAAGGCGACGCCTAGATAACGCTTATGCACACTTAAGCACTAGGTGATGGACAAATGCCTCGCCTAAAACATAGGCGGAAGTCTAGGCAGTGCAACTAATAAATAGGCTTCCCTAACAAGAATTTATGCCATATTGATGGCACGGTGATGATGGTGTGAAAGCTTCTTCTTTAATACACGACAATGGCGACAGAAAACTTCTGGAGCCAAGTTGACGTGGGAATGTGTAGTAAATGACCGGCCAGTTGGAAAACCCCAAGAGAAGGTTTTGATGAATATAGCAGCAAGTTTTCCCTCAGTTATGAAACCAAGGTTATCAATCCAGTAGGAGGATGATTACGACTGAAGGTGATGCCCGCAAGCTTCGCGACAGCTCTGGACAATTTATAGGGTGCCGCGTCCAAGCTTTGCTTTGCGAGCGGCAACGTGGAACCTGCACACAACACAACCAAATACTTTGTTCCCAACTTACGATGAGGTTCTCAATCTCACCGGTTTGCTTGAAACAAAGGGTATGAGCGTATCGAGTGGAAAGTGATAATAGAATGCGAGTAAAGTAAACAGTGCGAGTAAAGTAAACAGGTGATAGCAATATAAAGGACATAGGACCGGGGTCCACAGTTCACTAGTGGTGTCTCTCCATAAGATAAAATAAAACATGCTGGGTAAATAAATTACAGTTGGGCAATTGATAGAATAAAGACAACGTGCATATATCGAGAGGATCACTATGAGATTTACTCTGGGCATTACAACAAGATACATAGACCGCCATCCAACTGCATCTATGACTAATAATCCACTTGTGGCGAATCAATCCGAGAACTCCACAAGTATTAAATTGCGAACAACAGATAACTGCATTAAGCAAAGTGTGTAATGTAAACAAAGCATATGCCCTCGAGCATATGAATGTTGTTTTCCCCCTAGTAGCAACAGCACATCTATAACCTTAGAGGTTTCTGTCACTCCCCCAGATTAAATAGAGGCATGAACCCACTATCGAGCATAAATACCCCCTCTTGGAGTCACTAGCAACTACTTGGCCAAGATAGCTACTAACAATGGAGAGCATGCAAGATCATAAACAACATAGAGATAACATAAGATAATATTCAGTACATCAACTCAATCATAACACCAATATTCATCGGATCCCAACAAACACAACATGTAGAATTACATAACGGTGATCTCGATCATGTAAGGCAGCTCACGAGATCTAAACATGAAGCACATGATGGAGAAGACAACTATCTAGCTACTGCTATGGACCCATAGTCCAAGGTAGACTACTCACTCATCGCGCCGGAGGCAAGCATGGCGATGAAGAAGACGTCCGGTGGCGATTCCCCTCTCCGGCAGGGTGCCGGGAAGAGCTTTTGGACCCTCCTGATCTTCGGGTCGACGACGGCGGCGGATCGCGATGTGTTCTGGAAAAGTGATCGGGTCTTTAGGTTTTTCCCGTCGGGGGGTCTTTATAGGCGAAGAGGCGGCGTCAGAAGTGGACCAGGGGCCCACACCACAGGCTGGCGTGGGCCAGGGGTGGGCCGTGCCCCCTGGTGGTGTGGCCACCCTCTGGTCTGGCTCTGTCTCCTCTTCGGTGTTCTGGAAGCTCCATGAAATATCGGGACGACTGGCTTTGGTTTCATCCAATTCCGAGAATATTTCCTATGTAACTTTTCTGAAACACAAAAACAGCATAAAATAGGGAACTA
Organism: Dactylis glomerata; assembly: GCA_007115705.1. NCBI lineage: Eukaryota > Viridiplantae > Streptophyta > Magnoliopsida > Poales > Poaceae > Dactylis > Dactylis glomerata. The sequence goes on along the minus strand of QXEO01000156.1, from coordinate 727,367 downwards.
GCACTGTGGCATCTCGTTAATAGGTTAGTTCCGGAAAATGCATAAAAATGCCACAAAGTGTAACGAAACACTAAACAAATGGTGTAAAAACAAGCATGGAGCATCAAAAATTATGGATACGTTGGAGACGTATCAGCATCCCCAAGCTTAACTCCTGCTCGTCCTCGAGTAGGTAAGTGATAACAAAAGAAATAATTTTTGAGGTGACATGCACCTACACAATCTTGATCATATATGTAAGCGTTGTGCGCTGGGATCAAAAGAACTTAAAACATGGGCATGAAAGATATAATCTTGATAGAAGAAACTTAGCAACCATGTTATAACATGAAAATGAACATAAACAAAAGATTATGAAAATGAAACAATGAAAGTCAAACGTGTGTTCAAATCATATAGAAAAACAAACAAATGGTTTTCAGCTTGTCCTTCATAGAGAGCAAAACATAAATGCATAGGACACCTTCAAGTTTAAGAGGGCGACTAGATACAAATAATTTAAGAACAAGTGAAACCAACAATATGAATCAATCAATGAAAACTTTGGGACAATGCACATTATACTCAGAATGACAACTATGCTCTCTTAGATGGTGCATAAAGATAGAAGGTGGTGACTCAACATAAAAGTAAAAGAAAGGCCCTTCGCGGAGAGAAGCAGTGATTGCAAGTTTTATAAACCTTCAAAAATTATGGTACTTACCGGCTTTGAGCTCTCATTGCCCCCATCATAAGCATCTTGAATGGTTAAAGTTAATGCGAGTACACTTATACTGCATATGCTTGACAAATCATAAGTTAAAAACCTCGTGTCCCATGAAATACGAATATCCAAACCTCATGCTACTTTACTTAGAGTCCCAAGCAAGCTCTTGTCATTGTAAGTATACACGTATCATCGAGAACCGCCAACGGGGTACCTCCGTGCCCCATGACATGGAACAAGCCCACATCAAAATGACAGGACAAACAGACAATGAACACCTCGGTATCTCTTTTATTTACCATTGGTATAGCTTTTTATTGCGAGATGCATTGTCGAATGTTCACTATGGGCATGCTGTAAATTTCCACCATGAATTATGCATGGCTTAGATTAGCGGCCCAGGCGTTTCTCTAACACGTATACAAACTCCATGATCCCGCAAGATTCCCAATTCATTTTACACCGCGAGTATCCATAAACAAAAGATCACGATATCAAATCAAATGAAAGATAGTGCAATATTGAAAGCTTGCCCCATGATGGCATGGTGATACGTCTCAAACGTATCTATAATTTTTGATGCTCCATGCTTGTTTTTACACCATTTGCCTATTGTTTTGTTACACTTAGTGGCATTTTTTATGCATTTTCAGGAACTAACCTATTAACAAGTGCCACAGTGCCAGCTTCCTGTTTTCTGCTGTTTTTGTGTTTCAGAAGTGATACACAGGAAATATTATCGGAATTGAACGAAACAAGTTCCTGAAGTCTTATTTTTCCCGGGAGCATCCAGACATCCGAAAGAGAGCCGGAGAGGGGCCAGGGCCTGCCCTCACACTAGGGTGGCGCGGCCCAGGCCCTGGCCGCGCCACCCATGTGTGAGGAGCCCCTGGCTGCCCTCTCGCGACGCCCCTTTGCCTATATAAAGCCTCAGGACGGAAAACCCTAAGGGAATCGACAATTTTCCAGAAAGAGTTCCGCAGCTCCGCCGCCATCGCCGACGAATTTTGGGGGACAGAAGTCTCTGTTCCGGCACCCTGCCGGGACGGGGAAGTGCCCCCGGAGCCATCTCCATCAACCTCCATTGCCGTCTCCGCCGTCTCCATCGACCTCACCGCCATCTCCATCAACCTTGCTGTCTCCTATGATGAGGAGGGAGTAGTTCATCCCCGGGGCTGAGGGCTCTACCGGTAGCTATGTGGTTCACCTCTCTCTCCCATGATGTGATCTTTATGTGATCGTGAGCTTTGTATCATGTTGAACAAGTAGATGTTATTATTCAGATATTATGCTACTCCTATGCTTAATTATTATAGTGTACTCTAGTGATGTTATTAAAGTAATCTATTCCTCCTGCCATGGTGTAACGGTGACAGTGCGTGCATCATGGTGGTACTTGGTTTAGGCTATGATTGTGATCTCTTGTGGATTATGACAGTAATTATTACTATGATAGTATTGAGTGATCTATTCCTCCTTTCATGGTGTAATGTTGACAGTGTGTGCACCGTGTTAGTACTTGGTCTAAGTCGCAATGATTTCTATCTTGAGTTGTGATCTGATTTGGATGTCTCTATGAGTGGTGTTTGTCAAGTACTTGATGAACTTTAAGGGGTGCTTCTGTAGCCACTACACAATGATTAGTGTTATTCAATAGGAGAGTAATTCAGAGTACCATCGTGGAGAGAAGTTATCTATTTGTTCAATCATGTTATATTGTTGGGAGTGTGTCCACTAGTGAAAGTATGATCCCTAGGCCTTGTTTCCAAGCATTGCACATCGTTTACTTGCTGTTTTGTTACATGTTTGCTCGCAGCGATATTTATTTCATACCACAGTTACTACTTATAATCATCTATACCACTTGTGTTTCACTATCTCTTCGCCGAACTAGTGCACCTATACATCTGACAAGTGTATTGGGTGTGTTGGGGACACAAGAGACTTTCTGTATCGTAATTGCAGGGTTGCTTGAGAGGGATAGCTTTGACCTCTAACCTCCCTGAGTTCGATAAACCTTGGGTGATCCACTTAAGGGAAACTTGCTGCTGTTCTACAAACCTCTGCACTTGGAGGCCCAACAAGTGTCTACAAGAATAGAAGTGCGTAGACATCAAGCTCTTTTCTGGCGCCGTTGCCGGGGAGGTAAGGTAAAAGGTACTCGCATCCTCCTGTGTGAGTGCTCAAAGTTATTTCCTTTAGATTCTGCAATTATATCTTTTTGTTTCTTGTTTTTATTTTCACTAGTTAGGCTTAATGGAAAATAAAGAGTTCTGTAGTCTTTTTCCTGAGTTTAGATATGAAGTGTTTGAAGAGAAAATTGAAAAACCTTTGGAGCTTAATTTGCATGCTAATAGTGTTGTTAGTATGAATGCTTTGAACATTGTTATTACTAATGCTATAGAAAAGTCTAAGCTTGGGGAAGCTGGTTTTGTTAAGCATGATATTTTTAGTTCCCCATCTTTAGTGGAGAAAATTTGCTCTGATGATATTTTATCTCCCATATGTGATAATTCTGATCTTGATGATGTTCCTATGCCTGTTATCTATGTTAGTGATCATGATTGGGAAAAGCACTCTACTTTTAATATTGAAAATCTTTTTGGTACCAATTATAAGGTTAATAATTGTTGTACCATTAGTACTATCCATGCTCCTTCTTATGATGATATGTTTGATGAGTATGCCTTGCGAAATAGTTGCTCTCTAGCTTGTGATGATACTAAACCTCTAGTTTATGATGGTTATGATGATGAGTATAATATTTTCAGTTCACCTACTTTTGAGGAGAAAATTAGTTATGATTACAATATGCCTCCTGTTTTTGATGATTATGGTGATGAGAATAATTATTGTGTTGAATCTGCTCCTACTACGATTGTTTATGTAGGGAGTATTAATTCTTTTATGCATGTAGCTCGTGATAGGGATGCTTTAATTGATAGTTATATTGTTAATTCTATTCATGATGCTACTGAAAGTTATTATGAGAGAGGGAAACATGGTTTGATTGATCTCAACAATATTGAGTTTCCCCTCTTTATGTTGCAATTCTTGAAGTTGTACTTGTTTTGCCTTCCTATGCTTTTTGCTTTGCGCTTTTATGACTTGTCTCTTTACAAGACAATTTTTCATAGGAAGTGGTTTAGATTTAAATGTGTTTCATACATGCTTTTTGATGCTCTCTATTGCTTCAAGTTCTTATATGGCGCCTTTGCCTCAAGCTCTTATATGGCGCCCGCATGAGCATCTTTGCAAATTACTGCGCCTAGCTCAAAGGCGTTAAAAAAAGCACTCTTGGGAGATAACCCAATGTTTTTACATTCAGTACTTTTTCTTTTATTTGAGTCTTGGAAGTTATTACTACTGTAATAACCGCTCCTTATCCTTTTTACTTCGTTGTTGTGCCAAGAGAAGCCTCTAATTTGAGTGAGGTAAGATTTGAGGATGTTGCTGTCCTGAAATAGTTTTCGGTGCTGCACCGTAAAAATTTGTATAAATTCTCTGTATATCTTTTGGACCTACGATTTCTTGTGCATATGCCCCAGGTTATATCCAAACTTTTGTTAGTTGGACACTTTTTGATTTGAGCAACAGAAAACCCCTCAAAATTTCGGCCTTTGTCAGCTGTTCTGTTTTGACAGATTTCTGCCAATATTTGTGTTTGCCGCTTTATCGCTTTCTTTTGAGTTCTTTTGATCATGGAACTTTTGGGGAAGTTGCTACAGTAGTATTTGCTATATATGTGGTGGTTTTGAGTTGAAACCTGAAGCAAAAAGAGGTTGATTATATGTTATGCTTGCACTAATGTTGCTAATAGAATTGTGTTTAGTTTTGTATGAAGGAAGTTTTCAAGTTTAGGGATTGGAGAATGATGAGATGAGTTGAAGAATGGACAAAAGCTCAAGCTTGGGGATGCCCATGCATCACCCCAAGAAATATACAAGAAGTACAAGTGTCAAAGCTTGGGGATGCCCCCGAGGCACCCCTTCTTCATCGGCAAAAATCAGGTCACCTTTCAAGACACTATATTTTTATTGCTTCTTGCACTAGGGATCATACTTTCACTAGTGGACACACTCCCAACAAATATAACATAATTGAACAAATAAATAACTTCTCTTCACTATGGTACTCTAAATTACTCTCCTATTGAATAACACTAATCATTGCGTAGGGCTACGAAGCACTCCTCAAAGTTCATCAAGTACTTGACAAACACCACTCATAGAGATATCCAAATCAAATCACAACTCAAGATAGATATTATTGTAACTTAGACCAAGTACTAACACGGTGCACACACTGTCAACATTACACTATGAAAGGAGGAATAGATCACTTTAATACTATCATAGTGATAATTATTCTCATAATCCATAAAAGATCACAATCGTAGCCTAGACCAAGTACCACCACGATGCACGCACTGTCACCGTTACACCATGGCAGGAGGAATAGATTACTTTAATAACACACTAAAGTACACATAATGAAGAAGAGTAACATCTACTTATTCAACATGATACAAAGCTCACGATCACATAAAGATCACATCATGGGAGAGAGAGGTGAACCACATAGCTATCGGTAGAGCCCTCAGCCCCAGGGATGAACTACTCCCTCCTCATCATAGGAGATAGCAAGGTTGATGGAGATGGCGGTGAGGTCGATGGAGACGGCGGAGACAACGATGGAGACCGATGGAGATGGCTCCAGGGGCACTTCCCCGTCCCGGCAGGGTGCCGGAACAGAGACTTCTGTCCCCCGAAATTCATCGGCGGTGGCGGCGGAGCTGCGGAACTCTTTTTGGAAAATTGTCGACTCCCCTAGGGTTTTCCGTCCCGAGGCTTTATATAGGCGAAGGGGCGTCATTAGGGGGCAGCCAGGGGCGTCATCAGGGGGCAGCCAGGGGCTCCTCACACCAGGTGGGCGCGGCCAGGGGCTGGGCCACGCCCCTACGTGTGAGGGCGGCCTCTGGCCCCCCTCCGGCTCTCTTTCGGTCTTCGGGAAGCTTCCGGGGAAAATAAGACTTCTGGAACTTGTTTCGTCCAATTCCGAGAATATTTCCTGTGTAGCTTTTCTGAAACACAAAAACAGCAGAAAACAGGAAACTGGCACTGTGGCATCTTGTCAATAGGTTAGTTCCGGAAATCGCATAAAAACGCCACGAAGTGTAACGAAACACAAGGCAAATGGTGTAAAAACAAGCATGGAGCATCAAAAATTATGGATACGTTCGAGACGTATCAGTATCCCCAAGCTTAACTCCTGCTCGTCCTCGAGTAGGTAAGTGATAACAAAAGAAATAATTTTTGAGGTGACATGCACCTACACAATCTTGATCATATATGAAAGCATTGAGTGCTGGGATCATAAGAACTTAAAACATGGACATGAAAGACATAATCTTGATAATAGAAACTTAGCAACCATGTTATAACATGAAATAGAACACAAACAAAAGATCATGAAAATGAAACAATGAAAGTCAAACGTGTGTTCAAATCATATGGAAAAACATAGTAAATGGTTTTCAGCTTGTCCCTCATGGAATAGCAAAACATAAATGCATAGGACACCTTCAAGTTTAAGAGGGCGACTAGATACAAATAATTTAGGAACAAGTGAAACCATAGTCATGAATCAATCAATGATAAACTTTGGGACAATGCACATTATACTCAGAATGACAACTATGCTCTCTTAGACGGTGCATAAAGATAGAAGATGGAGACTCAACATAAAAGTAAAAGAAAGGCCCTTCGCAGAGGGAAGCAGTGATTAAACATGTGCTAGAGCTTTTCATTTGTAAAACAGAGAGATAAAAATTAGTTTTGAGAGGTGGTTGTCTTTGTCAACGACTGGCAATGGGGTTCTTATAATCTTCCATACAAAAATGAAGCAAGTTTTTGAGAGAGAGATTGGCACTTTTGTGCTCTTTTATAAAGCTTGTCACTCCTCCCCACCTTTTTTCCTTTCTCAAACCATGGCTAACCGATTCCATCGGGTGCCCACCAACATTCACATACCATGGAGGAGTGCCTTTTTTCTTTCTTTTTTTTTCTCTTTTTTTTCTTTTTGGAATGAAACAATATGGAAGATAGCAAATCCGACCACTACGTCCCCGTGAGCTAAAAACAGTGTCACAAAATGAGAAGTATTTTGAAGGTTTTTTGAAAGGTAGCACATGAAAATTTACTTGGAATGGCTTGCAAATACCATGCATAGGAATTTATAGTGGACACAATGGCAAACTTGGTTTTTGGGAGTTGGATGCACGAGTAGAGCTCATACTCAGTACAAAATGAGGGCTAGCAAAAGACTGGGAGCGACCAACTAAGAGAGCAATAACGGCCATAATCATGCAAAGTGACAAAGCGACATTAAAAGAAGCATAAGATAGTATCAAATGTCAAAAACTAAATGATCATAGAGGCTTATGTCAACTTTGTATGAGTCTAACATGTGTGAGCATGCGCCAAGTCAACCCAAATAAAGCATCAAAGGAGAAAACCAAAATAATGCTTCCAAATAATTAAAACAACGCCTGATTTTTTCAAAGGCTCATTAAGCAATATCAGTCATTTGAGACACGTCATGCTACAGAAAAACCACTAAGAATAATATCAAAAAGACATCAAGCATGACATGCAAAAGCCTAGGCCGCAGTCTACACAAGCTCCTTCTTGTACCACCCTTTTGCATAAAGCTTTTTCTCTTTTCCAACACCATTCAAACTTTTTATAAACAACTCTTTTGACGAAAACCAATATGGACCAGAGGTCAAAACACACCTTGATGAAAAGATATAAAAAGATCTAAACACAAATCAAGGCGAAAATCGAAAGCTAAACGCAGTTCTAGAAAAAGAGAACACTCGTTGAAATTATAAGAATAAAAAACGGAGTGTTCTTGGCAAATGAAACGCAAGGCAACTTCTCCAAAAGAAATTTGTTGGGGTCCAACCATTTATTGCAGCAAACAAAACTAAATAAAACTGAAAACTAAAAACAACTGACGCTCCAAGAAAAATGTATAATGCCTGAAGCAATAAAAACATAGTGTCTTGAAAGGTGACCTGATTTTTGCCGATGAAGAAGGGGTGCCTTGGGGGCATCCCCAAGCTTTGACGCTTGTACTTCTTGGGTATTTCTTGGGGTGACATGAGCATCCCCAAGCTTGAGCTTTTGTCCATTCTTCAACTCATCTCATTATTCTCCAATCCCTACACTTGAAAACTTCCTTCATACAAAACTAAACACAAATCTATTAGCAACATTAGTGTAAGCATAACATTGAATCAACCCCTTTTTGCTTCAGGTTTCAACTCAAAACCACCACATATAAAACATATACTACTGTAGCAACTTCCCCAAAAGATCCGTGATCAAAAGAACTCAAAAAGAAAGCGATAAAGCGGCAAACACAAATATTGGCAGAAATCTGTCAAAACAGAACAGCTGACAAAGTTCGAATTTTTAGAGGGTTTTCTGTTGCTCAAATCAAAAAGTGTTAAACTAATAAAAGTTTGGATATAATCTGGGGCATATTCACAAGAAATTTCAGGTCCAAAATATATACAGAGAATTTTCACGAATTTTTACGGTGCAGCACCGAAAACTGTTTTAGCATAGCAACACCCCCAAATCTTACCTCACTCAAATTAGAGGCTTCTCTTGGCACAAAAATGAAATAAAAAGGATAAGGAGAGGTTATTACAGTAGTAATAACTTCCAATACTCAAATAAAATAAAAAGAACTGAATGTAAAAACCTTGGGTTATCTCCCAAGAGTGCTTTTCTTTAACGCCTTTGAGCTAGGCGCAGAAAGTGCGAATCAAGTAATATCAAGAGAAGCATTAAGATCCATTGAAGAGGTCTTCTCAATAAGGCATTGTATTTCATCCACATAAGTTTTTGAAGACCCTTTATGATCACGCTTTGGTTCACTCAAATCACTAAAAAGATTTTTGGGACAGATCCAATCAAAATTATTTTCAAAAGCTTCATACAATCTCAAGAGTTTGCTAGGTATAGGTATATCAGTTCCCTCATTGTTTGTACTAACAGTCTTTATAGGTGAACCAAGCTTATTAAAACGCTTAAGAACTTTCCTAGCTTCAGTGGCAACATCTCTAAATTCTATGCACAGAGCTTCAAGGATAAAAGCTTTCTTTTCGGGATCCTCAATATCATGAAGCTTAAGAAGCATGTATTGCATAAAAGGATTAAGGCTAGCAAACCTAGCTTCTAACATGTGAATTAAATAAGTAGAAGCAACTTCATAACTAGGAGCAAGCTCAGCCAAAGACTTTTTCTCAATATCTTTATGCATACTAATATGATTAAAGAACTCCTCAATGTTACTTTTACCAATAATTGAACCACTACCCACTGAGAGATCCTCCAAAACGTACTTAGGAAACAACATAATGAACTAAAGTAAAGAAATAACAACTATAAAGGATACTAATTTTTTTGGATTTTTGATAAAACGATGCAAGTAAAACTAAAGTAAAAGCAAAACTTAAAACACAGTAAAGGATGTGCGTGCGAAACTCCCCTTGCAGAAGTCTTCTTTCCTCCCTGGCAACGGCGCCAGAAAACTTGTTGATGGCGCGGTGATGATGGTGTGAAAGCTTCTTCTTTAATACACGGCAACGGTGACAGAAAAGTTCTGGAGCCAAGTTGACGTGGGAATGTGTAGTAAATGACCGGCCAGTTGGAAAACCCCAAGAGAAGGTTTTGATGAATATAGCAGCAAGTTTTCCCCCAGTTATGAAACCAAGGTTATCAATCCAGTAGGAGGATGATTACGACTGAAGGTGATGCCCGCTAGCTTCGCGACAGCTCTGGACAATTTATAGGGTGCCTCGTTGATACGTCTCCAACGTATCTATAATTTTTGATGCTCCATGCTTGTTTTTACACCATTTGCCTACTGTTTCGTTACACTTCGTGGCACTTTTATGCATTTTCCGGAACTAACCTATTAACAAGTCGCCACAGTATCAGTTCCCTGTTTTCTGCTATTTTTGTGTTTCAGAAGTGATACACAGGAAATATTCTCGAAATTGGACGAAACAAGTTCCTGAAATCTTATTTTGTCCGGGAGCTTCCAGTCATCTGAAGGAGAGTAGGAGGGGGGCCACAGGGGCCCCACACACCAGGCTGGCGCGGCCTGGGCCTGGGCCGCGCCGCCATGGTGTGAGGGCACCTGGCCCCACCTCTGACATCGCCCCTTCGCCTATAAAGACCTCCCGACGGGAAAAACCTAAGTACCCGATCAATTTTCCAGAACACATCGCGATCCGCCGCCGCCGTCGACCCGAAGATCGGGAGGGTCCAGAAGCTCTTCCCGGCACCCTGCCGGAGAGGGGAATCGCCACCGAAGGTCTTCTTCATCGCCATGCTTGCCTCCGGAGCGATGAGTGAGTAGTCTACCTTGGACTATGGGTCCATAGCAGTAGCTAGATGGTTGTCTTCTCCACCATGTGCTTCATGTTTAGATCTCATGAGCTGCCCTACATGATTGAGATCACCGTTATGTAATTCTACATGTTTGGTTTGTTGGGATCCGATGAATATTGGTGTTATGATTGAGTTGCTGTACTAAATATTATCTTTTGTTATCTCTATGTTGTTTATGATCTTGCATTCTCTCCGTTGTTAGTAGCTATCTTGGCCGAGTAGTTGCTAGTGACTCCAAGAGGGGGTATTTATGCTCGATAGTGGGTTCATGCCTCTATTTAACCTGGGGGAGTGACAGAAACCTCTAAGGTTGTAGATGTGCTGTTGCTACTAGGGAGAAAACAACATTCATATGCACAAGGGCATATGCTTTGTTTACATTACACACTTTGCTTAATGCAATTATCTGTTGTTTGCAACTTAATACTTGTGGAGTTCTCGGATTGATTCGCCACAAGTGGATTTTTAGTCATAGATGCAGTTGGATGGCGGTCTATGTATTTTGTTGTAATGCCCAGAGTAAATCTCATAGTGATCTTCTTGACATATCACGTTTATCTTTATTTTATCAATTGCCCAACTGTAATTTGTTTACCCAGCATGTGTTATTTATCTTATGGAGAGACACCACTAGTGAACTGTGGACCCCGGTCCTATTTCCATCATATTGCTATCACCTGTTTACTTTACTCGCACTGTTTACTTTACTCGCATACTTCTACTGTTTTCCACTCGATACACTCATAACCTTTGTTTCAAGCAAACCGGTGAGATTGACAACCTCATCGCAAGTTGGGAACAAAGTACTTGGTTGTGTTGTGTGCAGGTTCCGCGTTGCTACTGACTGAAGACTGAGTCAACAAGTATCATTAAATGGCGCCCTTGTTGGAGTGTTACTAAGTCAGTCTGCATCACCTTCAGTCCTTATTGTCCCTTCTCTCCAAGATCGACATACCTTGGTTTCTTAACTGAGGGAAAACAAGCTGCTATACTCATCACACCTTCCTCTTGGGGTTCCCAATGGGCTGGTTGTTCGCCACGCACAAGGACCATCAACTGCATATTCCCACGTCAACTTGGCGTTAGCAGCCTCTTTTCTGGCGCCGTTGCCGGGGAGATTGGAAGACTTCTGCGAGGGGAGTTTTCGCACGCACATCCTTTACTTTGTTATTGTTTTGCTTTATTTTATTTATTTTACCTGCATCGTTTTATATCAAAAACCCAGAAAAATTAGAATCCTTTGTAGTTGTTATTTTTGTTGGTCTATTATTGTCTTGCTTTATCATGCTTTCTATCAATGGTTGGTTTCTTTGAAACTAAATCTTTTTGGCAAGGTGGGTTCACAAAAGAGCAGCTAAATTATTATGAGGAACACCGCTTGTCACAAAAAGGGAAACACTTATAGGAACAAATCAATAGATTGTATATCATTGCTAGAAACGTGTGCTCTACTTATAATGTTACTTATTGCTTTGATAGATCTTGTTGCTGTAGGAGGTATAAACACCTCCTTTTCAATGTGAGTATAATGATGATGTTACCATATCTTCTTATATTAATGGAAATTATGACTTTTATGATGTGGAACAAATTGAAGAATTTATTGCTTGGAAGGATGCATTCGAACTTGCTTATTTGCTTGAAAATACTGATGATGCACCGTATAAATATGAGGTTTATGATATACTTATATTTTGCTTTGATAATTACAAGGAAGAAAATGGCTATATTCTTAAATATCTTAATAGATGCTCTCCAATGGAAGAGACTAATGCCTTGAAGGAGCCTATGGAAGAAGAAATTGCCGGAACTGGAAGCTCATTGGATGAAAAAGATGAGGAGAGTGATGATCAAGAGGAGGAAGAATGGAGCTACCCATATCTACCTCCCAATAAGAGTAACTCTTTAACTAATACCTTATTTGATCGCCCTCCATGCTTAACAAAGGAGGGTGAGTGTGATATTTATATTGTTGAGTTTGTTCATGATGCTACTGAAAATTATTACGAGAGAGGAAAATATGGTTGTTGGAATTCTCATGTTACTAAAACACCTCTTTTTACATTGGAAGTTCCAAAGTTGCTCTTGTTTTATCTACCCATACTTGTTACTATGTGCTTCTTTAATTTATTTTCTTACAAGATTCCTATGCATAGGAAGTGGGTTAGACTTAAATGTGTTTTATATTTGCTCCTTGATGCTCTCTTTTGCTTCAATTCATATTTCTTATGTGAGCAACTTCTCAATTTTCTGCGCCTAGCTCAAAGGCGTTAAAGAAAAGCACTCTTGGGAGATAACGCAATGTTTTATTTTCATTAATTTTTGTTTTATTTGAGTCTTGGAAGTCATTACTACTGTAATGACCGCTCCTTATCTTGTTTATTTTGTTTTTGTGCCAAGAGAAGCCTCTAATTCAAGTGAGGTAAAGATTTGGGGATGTTGCTGTCCTGAAACTGTTTTCGGTGCTGCACCGTAAAAATTCGTATAAATTCTCTGTATATCTTTTGGACCTGCGATTTCTTGTGCATATGCCCCAGGTTATATCCAAACTTTTGTTAGTTGAACACTTTTTGATTTGAGCAACAAAAAATCCCTCAAAAATTTGACCTTTGTCAGCTATTCTGTTTTGACAGATTTCTGCCACTATTCATTTTTGCCGCTTTATCGCTTTCTTTTTTAGTTCTTTTGATCACGGAACTTTTGGGGAAGTTGCTACAGTATTATATACTTTATAAGTGGTGGTTTTGGGTTGAAACCTGAAGCAAAAAGAGGTTGATTATATGTTATGCTTACTAGGGTTGAAAACGGAACGGAAACGGACGAAACAGGCTTTATCATTTTCGTTTCCGCATGTCTTGCCGGAGTCGGAAACAAAAACAAAAACCCCGGAAACGAATACGAAAGCGGCAATCACCAGAGACGGATACGAAGCGGATATATGACGGATACGTTACAAAAATGGACATTTATCGGAATAGTTAAATACCTTCGATTGTACATAAAAACACACAAATAATTTAACAAAAAGACGAAAAATAGTTCACATAGTTATACTAATTAGCTAACTAGGGTTAGTATTTACTGGATTAGTGGATTTAGTATTAGCCTGGCCTAATTTTATCGTGTAAATGTAGGGCTTCTTTACATGAGCCTAGCCCACTTATATTTCCGGAAAGTTTTTGTATTTGTTTTTCCGGAATTTCCTTGCCATTTCCGTTTCCGTCGGAAACTGCTCACCCATTTCCTCTTCCGTTTCCATTTAAAATATTCCGTTTCCGTTCCTTTTCCGCATAATTCTGCTTCCATTTCCTTTTTTGCTCTTTGTTTCCTTTTTCTCCGGAAACGAGCGGAAAGTTTCCTTGCCGTTTTCAACCCTAATGCTTACACTAATGTTGCTAATAGATTTGTGTTTAGTTTTGTATGAAGGAAGTTTTCAAGTGTAGGGATTGGAGAATGATGAGATGAGTTGAAGAATGGACAAAAGCTCAAGCTTGGGGATGCCCATGCATTACCCCAAGAAATATCCAAGAAGTACAAGCGTCAAAGCTTGGGGATGCCCCTGAGGCACCCCTTCTTCATCGGCAAAAATCATGGTCACCTTTCAAAACACTATATTTTTATTGCTTCATGCACTATGTGTTTATCTTGGAGCGTCAGTTGTTTTAGTTTTCTTAGTTAGTTTAGTTTTGTTTGCTGCAATAAATGGCTGGACCCCAACAAATTTCCTTTGGAGAAGTTGCCTCGTTTTCATTTGCAAAGAACACTCCGTTTTCATTCTTACAATTTCATCGGGTGTTCTTCTTTTTCTGCTACTGCATTTGGTTTTCGTTTTTGCCTTGATTTGCGTTCAGACCTTGTCATATCTTTTCATCAAGGTGTATTTTTGCCTCTGATCTTTATTGGTTTTCATCAAAAGAGGTGTTTATAAAAATTTCAAATGGTGTTGGAAAAGAGAAAAAACTTTATGCAAAAAAGTGGTACAAGAAGGAGCTTGTGTAGACTGCGGCTTAGGCTTTTTCATGTCATGCTTGATGTCTTTTTGATAGTATGCTTAGTGGTTTTGCTGTAGCATGACTTGTCTCAAATAACTGAGATTGCTTAATGAGCCTTTGAAAAAATCATGCGTTGTTTTTATTGTATGGAAGCATTATTTTGGTTTTCTCCTTGATGCTTTATTTGGGTTGACTTGGCGCATACTCACACATGTTAGACTCTTACAAAGTCGCCAATAGCCTCTATGATCATTTAGTTTTTGACTTTTGATACCATCTTATGCTTCTTTTAATATCGCTTTGTCACTTTGCATGATTATGGCCATTATTGCTCTCTTAGTTGGTCGCTCCCAGTCTTTTGCTAGCCCTCGCCTTGTACTGAGTATGAGCTCTACTCGTGCGTCCAACTCCTAAAAGCCAAAGTTTGCCAAAGTGTCCACCATACATACCTACTAGCAATTTGCTATTCCAAGTAAATTTGACTTGCTTTTATTTTCTCTTCAAATTAAACTCTTACCAGTGTTATGCGAAATTCGGTCAATAAAGCTCTCACGGACCGGAAGGCACACTTTACTTTTTCCTGTTCTTAAAAATTTGACATTGTGGTCTCTTATGTTGAGTTATTATGCTTGCAAGTTGTAAGTTGGAGACTAGCCCAGCCATGCAGTCATGGGCAAGCTTTCAACATTGCACTTCTTATTTGAGTTGATATCGTGATCTTTTGTTTATGGATGCCCGCGGTGTGAAATGAATTGGGGATCATGGAGTTTGTATATGTGTTAGGGAAACGCCGGGCCGCTAATCTAAGCCATGCATAATTCATGGTGGAAATTTGCAGCATACCCATGGTGAACATTCGACGACGCATCTCACAATAAAAAGCTAAACAAACGGCAAATAAAAGAGATGTCGAGGTGTTCATTGTCTGCTTGTCCTGTCATTTTGATGTGGGCTTGTTCCATGTCATCGGGCACGGAGGTACCCCATTGGCGGTTCTCAATGATATGCATATATTTACAATGACAAGAGCCTTGCTTGGGACTTTAAGTAAAGTAGCATGAGGTTTGGGTACTCGTATTCATGGGACACGAGGTTTCCAACTTATGATTGGTCAAGCATATGCATCATAATTGTTCTCGGATTAACTTTAACCATTCAAGATGCTTATGATGGGGGCAATGAGAGCTCAAAGCCGGTAAGTACCATAATTTTTGAAGGTTATAAAACTTGCAATCACTGCTTCCCTCTGCGAAGGGCCTTTCTTCTACTTTTATGTTGAGTCACCACCTTCTTTCTTTATGCACCATTAAGAGCGCATAGTTGTCATTCTTAGTATAATGTGCATTGTCCCAAAGTTTTCATTGATTGATTCATATTGTTGGTTTCACTTGTTCTCAAATTATTTGTATCTAGTCGCCCTCTTAAACTTGAAGGTGTCCTATGCATTTATGTTTTGCTCTCTTTGAAGGACAAGCTGAAAACCATTTGCATGTTGTTCCTTATGATTTGAACACACGTTTGACTTTCATTGTTTCATTTTCATGATCTTTTGTTTGTGTTCATTTGCATGTTTACAACATGGTTGCTAAGTTCTATTGTCAAGATTATATCTTCATGCCCATGTTTTAAGTTCTTATGATCCCAGCTCACAAATCCTTATATATATGATCAAGATTGTGTAGGTGCATTTCACCTCAAAAATTATTCTTTTGTTATCACTTACCTACTCGAGGATGAGCAGGAGTTAAGCTTGGGGATGCTTGATACGTCTCCAACGTATCTATAATATTTGATGCTCCATGCTTGTTTTTACACCATTTGCCTACTGTTTCGTTACACTTCGTGGCACTTTTATGCATTTTCTGGAACTAACCTATTAACAAGTCGCCACAGTGCCAGTTCCCTGTTTTCTGCTGTTTTTGTGTTTCAGAAGTGATAGACATGAAATATTCTCAGAATTGGACGAAACAAGTTCCTGAAGTCTTATTTTGTCTGGGAGCTTCCAGTCATCCAAAGGAGAGTAGGAGGGGGGCCATAGGGGCCCCACACACCAGGCTGGCGCGGCCAGGGCCTGGGCCACGCCGCCATGGTGTGAAGGCACCTGGCCCCACCTCTGACATCGCCCCTTCGCCTATAAAGACCCCCCGACGGGAAAAACCTAAGTACCCGATCAATTTTCCAGAACACATCGCGATCCGCCGCCGCCGTCGACCAGAAGATCGGGAGGGTCCAGAAGCTCTTCCTGGCACCCTGCTGGAGAGGGGAATCGCCACCAGAGGTCTTCTTCATCACCATGCTTGCCTCCGGAGCGATGAGTGAGTAGTCTACCTTGGACTATGGGTCCATAGCAGTAGCTAGATGGTTGTCTTCTCCACCATGTGCTTCATGTTTAGATCTCATGAGCTGCCCTACATGATTGAGATCACCGTTATGTAATTCTACATGTTTGGTTTGTTGGGATCCGATGAATATTGGTGTTATGATTGAGTTGTTGTACGGAATATTATCTTTTGTTATCTCTATGTTGTTTATGATCTTGCATGCTCTCCGTTGTTAGTAGCTATCTTGGCTGAGTAGTTGCTAGTGACTCCAAGAGGGGGTATTTATGCTCGATAGTGGGTTCATGCCTCTATCTAACCTGGGGGAGTGACAGAAACCTCTAAGGTTATAGATGTGCTGTTGCTACTAGGGAGAAAACAACATTCATATGCTCAAGGGCATATGCTTTGTTTACATTACACACTTTGCTTAATGCAATTATCTGTTGTTCGCAACTTAATACTTGTGGAGTTCTCGGATTGATTCGCCACAAGTGGATTTTTAGTCATAGATGCAGTTGGATGGCGATCTATGTATTTTGTTGTAATGCCCAGAGTAAATCTCATAGTGATCTTCTTGACATATCACGTTTATCTTTATTCTATCAATTGCCCAACTGTAATTTGTTTACCCAGCATGTGTTATTTATCTTATGGAGAGACACCACTAGTGAACTGTTGACGAGGTGTTAACTCGACAATTGTCCTAAATGAAGGACTTAGGATCGGGGAGATAGGGTGTCGGATGAACTCGAAGGTAAAGTTAGTTGAAATAATTGTATGTCGAAAGTAAACGTGGGTGTTCAACCTGGCTTGCTTTCAATCTGGCCTACACCGTCCCCTCCTGGCCCCCATATATAGGTGGCCAGGTCTCGAGGATCGGGTAGGGTCCGATACAGATTACAACATCGACATACGGTAAGAACTCGTATCGACTGTCATTACAATTGAGCCTAGCTATACGGGCCTTAGGGGTACTCAACTAACGTGTTCTATTAACTATACCCTTGTCAGTAGCCCCTGAGATTCTACCAGAATTGCAGATTGCAGATTCGGGTTGAATCTCTAATCTTTAAATCTTCGACTTAATCAATTCTTCGACTTCTTCTTATCTTCAAATCTTCGACTCGGTCTTTCGACTTATTTTCATGATATTTTTTCGCAAGGGGTTTTGATGAACAAGCCTGACAACTCTGACGGATCAAGAGGTCAGTTAACTGCCGGAACAGATACTTGCCACCTACTTCAAATTCAATCCCCTTGGATTTGAATTCGGGATACCGGTCAAACCCATTCTTTTGCCGCATTTAGGACTTATAAAGAATGAATCCCAGTGATTCTCAGGGTACCCAGTGCGTCCACCAGGATTTTCTTCGCGTCGTAGACACGGATACATACCAGCAGAGCACATCCATGTGCATATACCAGGCCACACAGGACGGATCCCGGGGTCTTACCTTCGCGACAAGTCACGACATTCGAGTTGCGTTGCGATAACATAACTCGAGAATCTTATGTCGTAGGCAAATTTCGACTGAAAATATTCGGGTTTCAACAACCATAGAACTCGCTCCCGATGGGAGTAATCTCTTTGCATTTTGTCGACTATATAGTCGAAGTTTGTATGATATACTTTTGTCATCCTCGATATTGATTATCTCATCCTCTATCGGGTGCGCGCTCAGCGCTCCCGATGGGAGTAGCCCCCGAGGCTATGTTTGAATACTTGTAGACAAGCATAGGCTCAAAATTTACTTCGTCTTTTCCCTTGTAATATCTCCTGTGTACAAGCCCCCGAGCCCAAGGCGAGGTCTTTTGTATCATGCAACCACACTCTTCCCTTCTTATTTTTTTTTCTCCTTTGGTGTTTATCGTCTGCTTCGTGCAGAATTCAACTCTTTTGTAGAATACGTTGATGGGCTTTGCTTATCACGGGGGCCCGATAATACGTGCTTATAAATAAAGCACCTTTTGGCAAGGGTAAAAACCCTAATCAGATTCCTCCTCCGCCGCATCATCTTCTCTTTCTCATCTAGGGTTTGCTAGCCTTTTTCCTTGTCCACATGGCTGACGCAGATGGTTCTCGTCTGAACCTTGGTTCTCCGGTGGCGCCGCGAGGTCGTGGTCGCCCTCGTGGAAGCAAGAACAAGAGAAACTCCACTCCGACCGCCGCAGGAGCATCATCAGCCGCTCCGGTTAAGCGTCGTCCCGGCCGCCCACTTGGTAGCAAAAACAAGCCCAAGGGGACTGGCGCTGCCCCAGGTCCGAGCGCTCCTCCTCCTGCTGCTCCTGTTGCTCTTCCCAGGATCTCCTCTTTCTTCTGCATTGTCATGGCGCAGTGCCGTGAGATTCAGCGCCTGCCGCTGAATTTCACAAAGTTCATGGATGGGCGTGAACTGCGAGAAGCGGTTCTTCGCGAGCAATCTGGCAGTAGGACTCCATATGAAGTGGAGGTTTGGTATGATGGCAACGGCGAGCAGTACTTTAAGGGTGGCTGGTCGCAGTTAGCAGAAGACCACGACATCCACCAAGGCTTCTTCATGGCCTTCGACTTCCACATCGGCACGTCGAAGTTCGACGTGAAGATTTATGACGGCACCCAGTGCCAGAAGAAGTATGAAGCTGAAGTCCACTTCCATTAGGATCTGTTTTTTTATGTAATTTCGTTTCATAATGTCCTTGCTGCCATGTTATCTGTAATGAATATTCGTACTCTGTTTTGATGTTTTTACTAGTGCCATGAAAACAAATCTTTGTTCTGAGGTATGCTTTCCATATATCGGGTTCTTTGCGAACCAATTGATATGAAGAATATCTGGTTCTTTTGTGAACCAGGTTGTTTGAATATTTATCGGGTTGTCTGCACAACCTTATAGTGAAAAAAGATCTCCAAGTCGCGATAAAAATTCCTTTCGTACGACCCGAGGGTTGAAGCCCCCGAGCGGAGAAGTAAAAATACTTGTACAATTTTGTCGAGTTCAACCCAAAGAGCCCGACCTGTGGCCTCATGTTCTGGGTTCAGAAGGTTAACTCGAGTTCACTGATACCACTAGATTTATTCTACGCGTAAAAATGCCGTAGCTGCTCTGCATTCCATGGGTTGCTCTCGCCTTTCCCTGTCTTCTTGTCTTGTAGTCGATATGCTCCTCCTGGTATTACTTCTGTGACGATGTAAGGTCCCACCCAAGGGGACTCCAATTTGCCGTGGCTGTCTTGCCTGAGCCGCAAAACTAGGTCTCCCACCACGAAGGATCGCGGACGAACTCGACTGCTGTGGTAGTTTCGTAGACTCTGTTGATACTGAGTCGCTCTTTCCAAGGCCTTATCTCTTGCTTCATCTAGCGCATCGACATCATTTTGCAATGCTTCTGTTGATGTTGTCTCGTCGTATGCCGTCACTCTTGGGGCCTCGTGTGTAACTTCGGCTGGAAGCACGGCTTCTGCGCCATGGACCAGGAAGAAAGGAGTTTCTTGAGTTGCTGCGTTAGGCGTAGTTCTTAGGCTCCAAAGAACGGAGGGCAATTCTTCTACCCAAGCGCTCTTGGCTTTCTCGAGAGGTGCTAAGAGCCTCTTTTTTATCCCACTACATATTAGGCCATTGGCTTTTTCGACTTGCCCATTTGTCTTCGGGTGTGCCACAGATGCGAATTTGAGCTTGATCCCCAGTCCTTCGCAATAATTCTTGAATTCCTTTTAAGTGAAGTTTGTCCCGTTGTCTATGATGATGCTATATGGTACACCAAAACGGAATACTATAGACTTGATGAAGTTGATTGCTGCTGTCCAATCTTGAGTTGTTACCGGGGCCGCTTCCACCCACTTGGTAAATTTATCGACTGCCACTAGCATGTAAACATGCCCTCCTGGCCAGGATTTGTGCAACTTTCCCACCATATCGAGGCCCCATTGCGCAAAGGGCCAGGACAATGGTATTGTTTGTAGCTCTGCTGCTAGTGCATGCGGTCTAGATGCAAATCTTTGACATGCTTCACACTTTCGAACTATATCTTTCGCGTCTTCGATGGCTGTTAGCCAATAAAATCATGCTCGGAAAGCCTTTGCCGCTATTGCTCTGCTGCTAGCATGATGGCCGCACACTCCGCCGTGTATATCTTTTAATATTGTTTGTCCTTCCTGGGGCGTTACACAACGCTGCAAAACGCCAGTAATACTCTTCTTGTACAATTTCCCCTGCAACACGACAAACGCTTTCGATCGTCGAGTTATCCTCTTGGCTTCCACTGCATCATCTGGTAATTGTTTATTTATCATGTATGCAAGATATGGCTGCATCCAGGTTTCTTCTATCATCATGACCTCCTCTGGCTCCGACATAGCCCCCGAGTCTGCTACAGTAGTCGAGCTTTTTCCACTTTTTATTGATCTTTCTACTATTTCTTCCCAAAATACTCCGGACGGCACGGGTAAGTATTGTGACCCGATATTTGCTAAATTGTTGGCTTCTTCATTACTATTCCTGCTTATGTGCGAGACTTCGCATCCATCGAATGTTCCTTCGAGATAATGATATAGATTCTTGTAAACCATCATGTTGTCATTGATTGTGTCACATCTGTTCATAACTTGCTGGACAACGAGGTTAGAATCTCCAAATATTTTTAGGCGAGTTGCTCCACATGCTTTAGCCATCTTCATTCCGTGCAACAAAGCCTCGTATTCTGCTTCGTTATTAGAAGCCTGTGGAAAACTCATCCTTAAGACATACTTCAATTTGTCGCCGTGGGGCGATATCAAGACCACTCCTGCGCCTGCGCCTTGGAGTCTTTTAGAACCGTCGAAGTACATTGTCCAAACACTGGATAAGTCTGGTGGTCTCATGCTTTGCAGCTCCAGCCACTCTGCCATAAAATCTGGCAAGACTTGCGACTTAATCACCTTCCTTTTTTCGTACGTGATGTCCATTGGAGATAGCTCGATTCCCCACAAAGAGACACGTCCTGTTGCTGAAGGATTGTTCAATATATTCGACAGTGGCGCTTCATTGACCACTATAATTGGGTGCACCGCAAAGTACTGTCGCAGTTTTCATGCAGTTGTGAAAACACTATACGCAAGTTTCTGATAATGCGGGTACCTCTGTTTTGTCGGAGATAATACTTCACTGATGAAATATACCGGCCTCTGGATGCCGTGGGCTTTTCCTTCTTCACTTCTTTCGACTACTAGTACTGTGCTTACCACCTGGTGGGTTGCGGCGATGTAGAGTAGTAGTGGTTCTTTTTCTTTTGGTGCGACCAGCACTGACGGCGTGGAAAGCACTTTTTTCAACTGTGCAAAAGCTGCGTCTGCTTCTTCTGTCCATTCAAATTTATCATCTGACTTCTTCATAAGTGCATAGAAAGGAAGTGCCTTTTCTCCCAATCGAGCAACGAAGCGACTTAATGCCGCAACGCGTCCCGCGAGTTTCTGTACGTCGTGTAGCTTCGTGGGTTTCCCCATTGTTAAAATTGCTTGAATCTTCTCTGGGTTCGCCTCTATTCCTCGTGTCGATACCAAAAACCCCAGAAGTTGCCCTGCTGATACGCCGAAGGAACATTTTGTCGGGTTAAGCTTAAGTTTGTACCTGCTCAGGTTGTCAAAGGTTTCTGCCAAGTCGCTGATTAAAGAGTTCTCCTCTCTTGTGGTGATGACTACATCATCAATGTAGACTTGGATGTTGCGTCCTATTTGGCTTCCGAGGCAATTTTGCATCATCCGTTGATAAGTTGCTCCTGCATTTTTTAGGCCGAACGGCATTACTTGGTAGCAAAACACTCCGTACGGTGTGATGAAGGCCATTTTTTCTTCGTCTTCTTTCTTCAATTTGATCTGATTGTAACCAGAATATGCGTCCAAAAAGGAAAGCCTCGCACATCCCGCTGTTGAATCGATTATCTGATCGATGCGGGGTAGAGGGAAGGGATCCTTTGGACAATGCTTATTGAGAGATGTGTAGTCGACACATACTCTTTGTACGTCTGTGTTCTTCTTGGGTACGATGACTGGGTTCGACACCCAACTCGAAGTTTTGATTTCTCTGATAAATCCGGCATTTTCTAGTCTGTGCAATTCTGATGCTATCGCCTTCCTTTTAGGTTCATCAAATCGTCGCAATGGCTGCTTGACTGGCTTTGCCTTGGGATCTACATTTAATGCGTGCTTGACGAGTTCCCGGGGAACCCCTGGCATGTCTGATGGACACCAGGCGAAGATTTCCCAGCGCTCACGGAGGAACTCGACGAGCGCGCTTTCCTATGCGGGATCCAAGTTCACCGCAATTGATGTCGTCTTGTTTGGATCTGTAGGGTGGACCTGGACCTTCTTCGAATCCTGAGTTGTGTCGAAAGCCTGATCTGGCAGGGATCGTCCAACGTCGGGTAGAACATTATGATCCGTTTCTCCTTTTAGCCTCTCATATTCTGCTGTCATGCCGAAGGTTTGCGTCATCCTATTAAATTCTTTGTCACATGTGTTGGCTACTTCAAAGCTCCCTTGCACTGTAATTGTTCCTTTGGGTCCTGGGATTTTTAGCGTAAGATACGCGTAATGAGGCACTGCCATGAATTTCGCAAATGCTGGGCGCCCCAGGATTGCGTGGTATTGTGACGGGCAGTCCATAACTTCAAATTCCAGCTTCTCTCTGCAGTAATTGCTGCTACTGCCAAAGCAGACGTCGAGTTCTATTCTTCCCAAAGGGTAGTTTGCGGCTCCTGGTACTATTCCATGGAAGGAGCAGTCTATTGGCTTTAGACTCGATAGCGAGATACACATTGCCTTCAGTGTTCTAGCATATATTAAGTTTATGCCACTCCCTGCATCCATGAATACTCTTCCGATTTCGTACCCTCCTATTTGCGCATTTAAGACCATAGGCGAGTGGCCTGGCCTGGGAACTTTCCTCGGGTGGTCTGCTCTACTGAACTTAACTGGTTGATCTGACCACCGTAGGTACTCTGTGGTAGCTGGTGGTGACGATATTGCAAGGTTTACTTGCCTGGATATGCTCTTTCGCTCTTTCTTTGAGTTGGGCACCGGTTGAATCATGGCTGATATGTAAACTTTTGACTCTAGGTGCCTTGCTAGCCTTTGCATTTGATATCCTTGAGTTGTGTGCTTCTCTCCTTGCCATCCTCCTTGGTTTGAACCCATGGCGCTTTGTAGCCTTAGGAACGTTCTACAATCTTTCATCTAGTGATTTGAGACTCTTTTCCCATCAAGATATGCGTAGTGGATTCGACAAGGTCCGTATAACATATCCTCGGCCGAAGGGCCGGAGTATCTCGATGTTTCTGCTCCTTTTGCCTGAAACCTCCTGCTTACATATCCTTCCTCTTCTTCTGCTGCGTAGCCCGCGGCTACCTGGTTTCGCCTTCCTTGGTTATCCCTGCTGCGGTAACGTCTCCTCTGTTTGCTTATTCTGTCGACTTTTGGTGAGCGTCCCCTTTTGTTATTGTATGCGTCTTCTCCATCAGCAAATTTGTTGGCATCTTCCATTAGCTCGGCTACTGTTGTAGGTCTTGTTCTTCCTATTTCTTCCATGAGATCTGAGCGACGAAGTCCAGCCGAAAAAGCGTCTATTGCTCGTTCTTCAGAGACGTCCTCTGCTGAGTTTTTTATTATACTCCATCGTTGTATATAAGAACGCAGAGTTTCGCCTTTCCTTTGCACACACGCCTTAACTTCCTCCAGTGATGCTGGGCGCTTGTATGTTGAACGAAAATTTCTTGTGAACTGGCTTTCGAGTTCTCCCCAACTTCCGATGGATTCGTTGGGTAGGGTATTTAACCATGACCGTGCTGCGCTGGTGAGGTGTAGCTGCAAACTTTGCATTGCAGTCGCTTTAGTTTCCCCGAATATCTGCACTGCCTGCAAATAGTCCGATAACCATAGGGTAGGTTCTTGCGACCCGTCATACTTATGCTAGTCGTGTGGCAATTTGAATCCTTTGGGTACCCGCGTTTTGCGAACCCTGCGGGTAAAGCATAACGCGCCCATCTCTTTATCGTCGTCTTCATAATTTTCTTCCCTCCAGGCGTGGCGTGATTTATTTACTCGAGCTTGTGATACGTCTCAAACGTATCTATAATTTTTGATGCTCCATGCTTGTTTTTACACCATTTGCCTATTGTTTCGTTACACTTAGTGGCACTTTTATGCATTTTCCGGAACTAACCTATTAACGAAGTGCCACAGTGCCAGTTTCCTGTTTTCTGCTATTTTTGTGTTTCAGAAGTGATACACAGGAAATATTCTCGGAATTGGACGAAACAAGTTCCTGAAGACTTATATCACGGGCAAGCTTTCAACATTGCACTTTTTATTTGAGTTGATATCATGATCTTTTGTTTATGGATGCCCGCGGTGTGAAATGAATTGGGAATCTTGTGAGGATCATGGAGTTTTTATATGTGTTAGGGAAACGCCGGGCCGCCAATCTAAGCCATGCATAATTCATGGTGGAAATTTGCAGCATACCCATGGTGAACTTTCGACGACGCATCTCATAATAAAAAGCTAAACAATATAGCAAATAAAAGAGATGTCGAGGTGTTCATTGTCTGCTTGTCCTGTCATTTTGGTGTGGGCTTGTTCCATGTCATCGGGCACGGAGGTACCCCATTGGCGGTTCTCAATGATATGCATATACTTACAATGACAAGAGCCTTGCTTGGGACTCTAAGTAAAGTAGCATGGTTTGGGTACTCGTATTCACGGGACACGAGGTTTTCAACTTATGATTTGTCAAGCATATGCATCATAATTGTTCTCGCATTAACTTTAACCATTCAAGATGCTTATGATGGGGGCAATGAGAGCTCAAAGCCGGTAAGTACCATAATTTTTGAAGGTTATAAAACTTGCAATCACTGCTTCCCTCTGCGAAGGGCCTTTCTTTTACTTTTATGTTGAGTCACCACCTTCTTTCTTTATGCACCATTAAGAGAGCATAGTTGTCATTCTTAGTGTGATATGCATTGTCCCAAAGTTCATTGATTGATTCATATTGTTGGTTTCACTTGTTCTTAAATTATTTGTATCTAGTCGCCCTCTTAAACTTTGAGGTGTCCTATGCATTTATGTTTTGCTCTCTTTGAAGGACAAGCTGAAAACCATTTGTATGTTTTTCCTTATGATTTGAACACACGTTTGACTTTCATTGTTTCATTATCATGATCTTTTGTTTGTGTTCATTTACATGTTTACAACATGGTTGCTAAGTTCTTATTGTCATGATTATATCTTTCATGCCCATGTTTTAAGTTCTATTGATCCCAGCTCACCAATGCTTGCATATATGATCAAGATTGTGTAGGTGCATGTCACCTCAAAAATTATTCTTTTGTTATCACTTACCTACTCGAGGACGAGCAGGAGTTAAGCTTGGGGATGCTTGATACATCTCAAACGTATCTATAATTTTTGATGCTCCATGCTTGTTTTTACACCATTTGCCTATTGTTTCGTTACACTCACTTTTATGCATTTTCCGGAACTAACCTATTAACGAAGTGCCACAGTGCCAGTTTCCTGTTTTCTGCTGTTTTTGTGTTTCAGAAGTGATACACAGGAAATATTCTCGGAATTGGACGAAACAAGTTCCTGAAGACTTATATCACGGGGAAGCTTCCAGACATCCGAAGAAGAGACGGAGGAGGGCCACGTGGGCCCCACACGCACAGGCGGCGCGGCCAGGCCCCTGGCCGCGCCACCCCTGTGTGAGGGGGCCTGGTCCCTCCTCTGACATCGCCCCTTCGCCTATAAAGACCCCCCGACGAGAAAAACCTAAGTGCCCGATCAGTTTTCCAGAATACATCGCGATCCGCCACCGCCGTCGACCCGAAGATTGGGAGGGTCCAGAAGCTCTTCCCAGCACCCTGCCGGAGAGGGGAATCGCCACCGGAGGTCTTCTTCATCGCCATGCTTGCCTCCGGAGTGATGAGTGAGTAGTCTACCTTGGACTATGGGTCCATAGCAGTAGCTAGATGGTTGTCTTCTCCACCATGTGCTTCATGTTTAGATCTCATGAGCTGCCATACATGATTGAGATCACCGTTATGTAATTCTATGATGTTGGTTTGTTGGGATCCGATGAATATTGGTGTTTATGATTAAGTTGCTGTACTGAATTATATCTTTTGTTATCTCTCTGTTGTTTATGATCTTGCATGCTCTCCGTTGTTAGTAGCTATCTTGGCCGAGTAGTTGCTAGTGACTCCAAGAGGGGGTATTTATGCTCGATAGTGGGTTCATGTCTCTATTTCACCTGGGGGAGTGACAGAAACCTCTAAGGTGGTAGATGTGCTGTTGCTACTAGGGAGAAAACAACATTCATATGCTCAAGGGCATATGCTTTGTTTACATTACACACTTTGCTTAATGCAATTATCTGTTGTTCGCAACTTAATACTTCTAGGGTGTTCGGGTGATATCCCCGGGAGTAGATTATTAGTCATAGATGCAGTTGGATGGCGGTCTATGTATTTTGTTGTAATGCCCAGAGTAAATCTCATAGTGATCTTCTTGACATATCACGTTATCTTTATTCTATCAATTGCCCAACTGTAATTTGTTTACCCAGCATGTTATTTTATCTATGGAGAGACACCACTAGTGAACTGTGGACCCTGGTCCTATTTTAATCATATTGCAATCACCTGTTTACTTTTCCCGCACTGTTTACTTTACTCGCACATTACTACTGTTTTCCACTCGATACACTCATAACCTTTGTTTCAAGCAAACCGGTGAGATTGACAACCTCATCGCAAGTTGGGAACAAAGTATTTGTTTGTGTGTGTGCAGGTTCCACAACACCTTCAGTCGTCATCGTCTCCCTTCTCCTGTTCGATAAACCTTGGTTTCTTAATTGAGGGAAAACTTGCTGCTACACTCATCATACCTTCCTCTTCGGGTTCCCAACGGGCTGGTCATTCACCACGCACAAGGACAGTTTGCTCCCACATCAACTTGGAGTAGCAGCTATTTTTCTGGCGCCGTTGCCGGGGAAGAGAGAAGACTTCTGCGAGGGGAGTTCTTCGCACACACATTCTTTACTTTGTTATTTGTTTTGCTTTACTTTATTTTATTTTACCTGCACTGCTTTATATCAAAAACCCAAAAAAATTAGAATCCTTGGTAGTTGTTATTTCTTTGCTTTTAGTTTATCATGTCTAGTTTAGTTGCTACTACTATGTCCCCCGAGGACATGATCTTTACCTTTAAGCAGAAAGATGAGGAAAGCTTTAAAGAAGCTTGGTCTAGAATTTATGATTGGCATGGAAAAACTGAACCTAAAATGACTTTGAGTTTGCTTCTTAGTAGCTTTTACTTTGGACTTTCTCTTCATTATAGATATGCTTTGGATGCTACTGCAGAAGGAGATTTCCTTCATTGTGATGGAGATCAAGCCTTCAATATTATTAAAAAGTTGATTACAATTTATAGCATGCCAACCTATTTTGATTCCTCTCTTGTGAGCATTTTTAATAGACTTAATACTCTTGAGACTCACACTGCTAGTTTGAGTTCTTGCTACAATACTTTGCGCCAGCATTTTGATTATGTGCCAACAAATACTGAACCTTCAAGCTGGTATCCTACAATAAAAATCACCATTAGTGGTGAAACTTTTCATGCTCGTTGTGATATTATGTCTGAATTTTGTCTCATGCCAAAGGATGTTTATGAATCTTTGAGCCTTTGGAAGCTTTCTGAGGGAGGAGAAGAAATTTTTCTTACTAACAATGCCACCATATCTCCCCTTGGAATAGCTGAAGGAGTCTTTACAAAAATCCTAGGAAGAATGATATCTACTGATTATCTTGTTATTGAATGTGTAGGAAAAGGACAAATCACACTTGGAAGATCCATTCTGAAGCTCCTTGGCGCCGTTATCAATGTGGGAAAAGGCAATATAACATTTACTACTCCACCTTGCAATAACCATGTCTTTCCTAGAGTCAAGAGCAAAGGTAAGAAAGGGAGACGTAAGGCACGTGCTGATCCTAGCACTTCATCACTTGATATTACTTGATTCGCACTTTTCTGCGCCTAGCTCAAAGGCGTTAAAGAAAAGCACTCTTGGGAGATAACCCATTGTTTACTTTTCAGTACTTTTTCTTTTATTTGAGTCTTGGAAGTCATTACTACTGTAATGACTGCTCCTTATCTTGTTTATTTAGTATTTGTGCCAAGAGAAGCCTCTAATTTGAGTGAGGTAAAGATTTGGGGATGTTGCTGTCCTGAAACTGTTTTCGGTGCTGCACCAGTAAAAATTCGTGAAAAATTATCTGTTTATCTTTTGGACCTGCGATTTCTTGTGCATATGCCCCAGGTTATATCCAAACTTTTCTTAGTTGAACACTTTTTTATTTGAGCAACGGAAAATCCCTCAAAAATTCGTCCTTTGTCAGCTGTCCAGTTTTGACAGATTTCTGCCAATATTTGTTTTTGCCACTTTATCGCTTTCTTTTGAGTTCTTTTTGATCATGGAACTCTTGTGGAAGTTTATACAGTAGTATATACTTCATATGTGGTGGTTTTGGGTTGAAACCTGAAGCTAAAAGAGGTTGAATATATTTTATGCTTACACTAATGTTGCTAATAGATTTGTGTTTAGTTTTGTATGAAGGAAGTTTTCAAGTGTAGGGATTGGAGAATGATGAGATGAGTTAAAGAATGGACAAAAGCTCAAGCTTGGGGATGCCCATGCATCACCCCAAGAAATATCCAAGAAGTACAAGCGTCAAAGCTTGGGGATGCCCCCGAGGCACCCCTTCTTCATCGGCAAAAATCAGGTCACCTTTCAAAACACTATATTTTTATTGCTTCATGCACTATGTGTTTTTCTTGGAGCGTCAGTTGTTTTAGTTTTCTTAGTTTGTTTAGTTTGTTTGTTTGCTGCAATAAATGGTTGGACCCCAACAAATTTCCTTTGGAGGAGATGTACTCGTTTTCATTTGCAAAGAACGCTCTAGTTTTCACTCTTATTTAAAATCGAGCGCTCTACTTTTTCTGCTACTGCTTTTGGTTTTCGTTTTCGCCTTGATTTGCGTTCAGATCTTGTCATATCTTTTCATCAAGGTGTATTTTTGCCTCTGATCTTTATTGGTTTTCATCAAAAGAGGTGTTTATAAAAATTTCAAATGGTGTTGGAAAAGAGAAAAAGCTTTGTGCAAAATAGTGGTACAAGAAGGAGCTTGTGTAGACTGCGGCTTAGGCTTTTTCATGTCATGCTTGATGTCTTTTTGATAGTATGCTTAGTGGTTTTGCTGTAGCATGACTTGTCTCAAATAACTAAGATTGCTTAATGAGCCTTTGAAAAAATCAATGCGTTGTTTTTATTGTTTGGAAGCATTATTTTGGTTTTCTCCTTGATGCTTTATTTGGGTTGACTTGGCGCATGCTCACACATGTTAGACTCTTACAAAGTCTCCATTAGCCTTCATGATCATTTAGTTTTTGACTTTTGATGCCATCTTATGCTTCTTTTAATGTCGCTTTGCATGATTATGGCCATTACTGCTCTCTTAGTTGGTCGCTCCCAGTCTTTTGCTAGCCCTCGCCTTGTACTGAGTATGAGCTCTACTCGTGCATCCAACTCCCAAAAGCCAAAGTTTGCCATTGTGTCCACCATACATACCTACTAGCAATTTGCTATTCCAAGTAAATTTGTCTTGCTTTTATTTTCTCTTCAAATTAAACTCTTACCAGTGTTATGCGAAACTCGGTTAGTAAAGCTCTCACGAACCGGAAGGCACACTTTACTTTTTCCTGTTCTTAAAAAATTGACATTGTGGTCTCTTATGCTGAGTTGTTATGCTTGCAAGTTGTAAGTTGGATTCTAGCCCAGCCATGCAGTCATGGGCAAGCTTTCAACATTGCACTTTTTATTTGAGTTGATATCGTGATCTTTTGTTTATGGATGCCCGCGGTGTGAAATGAATTGGGAATCTTGTGAGGATCATGGAGTTTTTATATGTGTTAGGGAAACGCCGGGCCGCCAATCTAAGCCATGCATAATTCATGGTGGAAATTTGCAGCATACCCATGGTGAACATTCGACGACGCATCTCATAATAAAAAGCTAAACAATATAGCAAATAAAAGAGATGTCGAGGTGTTCATTGTCTGCTTGTCCTATCATTTTGGTGTGGGCTTGTTCCATGTCATCGGGCACGGAGGTACCCCATTGGCGGTTCTCAATGATATGCATATACTTACAATGACAAGAGCCTTGCTTGGGACTCTAAGTAAAGTAGCATGGTTTGGGTACTCGTATTCACGGGACACGAGGTTTTCAACTTATGATTTGTCAAGCATATGCATCATAATTGTTCTCGCATTAACTTTAACCATTCAAGATGCTTATGATGGGGGCAATGAGAGCTCAAAGCCGGTAAGTACCATAATTTTTGAAGGTTATAAAACTTGCAATCACTGCTTCCCTCTGCGAAGGGCCTTTCTTTTACTTTTATGTTGAGTCACCACCTTCTTTCTTTATGCACCATTAAGAGAGCATAGTTGTCATTCTTAGTGTGATATGCATTGTCCCAAAGTTCATTGATTGATTCATATTGTTGGTTTCACTTGTTCTTAAATTATTTGTATCTAGTCGCCCTCTTAAACTTTGAGGTGTCCTATGCATTTATGTTTTGCTCTCTTTGAAGGACAAGCTGAAAACCATTTGTATGTTTTTCCTTATGATTTGAACACACGTTTGACTTTCATTGTTTCATTATCATGATCTTTTGTTTGTGTTCATTTACATGTTTACAACATGGTTGCTAAGTTCTTATTGTCATGATTATATCTTTCATGCCCATGTTTTAAGTTCTATTGATCCCAGCTCACCAATGCTTGCATATATGATCAAGATTGTGTAGGTGCATGTCACCTCAAAAATTATTCTTTTGTTATCACTTACCTACTCGAGGACGAGCAGGAGTTAAGCTTGGGGATGCTTGATACGTCTCAAACGTATCTATAATTTTTGATGCTCCATGCTTGTTTTTACACCATTTGCCTATTGTTTCGTTACACTTAGTGGCACTTTTATGCATTTTCCGGAACTAACCTATTAACGAAGTGCCACAGTGCCAGTTTCCTGTTTTCTGCTGTTTTTGTGTTTCAGAAGTGATACACAGGAAATATTCTCGGAATTGGACGAAACAAGTTCCTGAAGACTTATATCACGGGGAAGCTTCCAGACATCCGAAGAAGAGACGGAGGAGGGCCACGTGGGCCCCACACGCACAGGCGGCGCGGCCAGGCCCCTGGCCGCGCCACCCCTGTGTGAGGGGGCCTGGTCCCTCCTCTGACATCGCCCCTTCGCCTATAAAGACCCCCCGACGAGAAAAACCTAAGTGCCCGATCAGTTTTCCAGAATACATCGCGATCCGCCGCCGCCGTCGACCCGAAGATCGGGAGGGTCCAGAAGCTCTTCCCGGCACCCTGCCGGAGAGGGGAATTGCCACCGGAGGTCTTCTTCATCGCCATGCTTGCCTCCGGAGCGATGAGTGAGTAGTCTACCTTGGACTATGGGTCCATAGCAGTAGCTAGATGGCTGTCTTCTCCACCATGTGCTTCATTTTTAGATCTCATGAGCTGCCATACATGATTGAGATCACCGTTATGTAATTCTATGATGTTGGTTTGTTGGGATCCGATGAATATTGGTGTTTATGATTAAGTTGCTGTACTGAATTATATCTTTTGTTATCTCTATGTTGTTTATGATCTTGCATGCTCTCCGTTGTTAGTAGCTATCTTGGCCGAGTAGTTGCTAGTGACTCCAAGAGGGGGTATTTATGCTCGATAGTAGGGTTCATGTCTCTATTTCACCTGGGGGAGTGACAGAAACCTCTAAGGTGGTAGATGTGCTGTTGCTACTAGGGAGAAAACAACATTCATATGCTCAAGGGCATATGCTTTGTTTACATTACACACTTTGCTTAATGCAATTATCTGTTGTTCGCAACTTAATACTTCTAGGGTGTTCGGATGATATCCCCGGGAGTGGATTATTAGTCATAGATGCAGTTGGATGGCGGTCTATGTATTTTGTTGTAATGCCCAGAGTAAATCTCATAGTGATCTTCTTGACATATCACATTATCTTTATTCTATCAATTGCCCAACTGTAATTTGTTTACCCAACATGTTATTTTATCTATGGAGAGACACCACTAGTGAACTGTCGACCCCGGTCCTATTTTAATCATATTGCAATCACCTGTTTACTTTTCCCGCACTGTTTACTTTACTCGCACATTACTACTATTTTCCACTCGATACACTCATAACCTTTGTTTCAAGCAAACCGGTGAGATTGACAACCTCATCGCAAGTTGGGAACAAAGTATTTGTTTGTGTGTGTGCAGGTTCCACAACACCTTCAGTCGTCATCGTCTCCCTTCTCCTGTTCGATAAACCTTGGTTTCTTAATTG
Source organism: Dactylis glomerata (assembly GCA_007115705.1). Lineage (NCBI taxonomy): Eukaryota > Viridiplantae > Streptophyta > Magnoliopsida > Poales > Poaceae > Dactylis > Dactylis glomerata. The sequence goes on along the minus strand of QXEO01000156.1, from coordinate 694,429 downwards.
AGGGAAAACTTGCTGCTACACTCATCATACCTTCCTCTTGGGGTTCCCAACGGGCTGGTCATTCACCACGCACAAGGACAGTTTGCTCCCACATCAACTTGGAGTAGCAGCTTGCGCTATTATACTTCTTGCGTTCTCCTTCCTCTTGTGTCGCTTTTCCTCTTCTGATGATTCGCTATACTCGTTATCTGTGAAGTTGTATCTGAGCTTCTCCTTTTGATTTTCCTTGTAGTTTGTCGACTTTGTCTCTGGGCCTTTTTCCCTGACCTTGCTCTCCACTATTTCGAGGCTTCGTATCGCGGCTTGGTGCATATTTTCTCGCGGATCCCCAGGTTCTGGTCTTGTAGTTAGTAAATACGCCTGTGCTGCTACCAACGCTGCCTCTAGCGTTTCTTGTATAAAGTCATCTTCCTCCTCTTCTAGCTGTGGGGTAGGGCTCCTTGAGTACCTTTCTTCTCTGCATGATGTTTCCCCCTGTTGTGTTTTGGGTCTCCGCGCCTTTCTCTGCTGTACTCTGAATCTTCACTATAGTCTTCCCAGTATTCTTCCTTTGATATACTGTTATTGTCTTGAAAAACCATGTCTCTTTTCTCCCTTAGTTTCTTCCTGTGTTGGTATAATGCATACTGATATCCCATTAGAACTTCTCTTCTCGATCCTTCGAGTACTTCTGTACCATGATTAATAGCTGACTTGATCATTCTCCATTCGCCAGCCGAAACGTGGACTTTCTCCTTATCCTTTTTGTTGTATTCTTTTATTTTGTCGACTTGCCTGTCGACCTCTTTACTTCCTTCGTTGTTGTTCTCTTCTTCTGCCTCGGTGAAAATGACGCATAGCTGATGCACTTTGGAGACGCCATTGCTTCCAACGGCAAAGTCCCTTGCACTGTTGTATGTTTGACTTATCTTTTCTTCTGAGTCGAAATTTTCCTGAATTTTGTCGCCTTCTGCGATTGGTGCTTTTTCTAGGCTGACCGACGAGTTTACCTCGCTGGAAGAGCCTTCTGATGATTCCAGTATTATCTCTGTTTCGGGCTTGCTTGCCGACGGATCTTGTTTCGTCGAATCTGAGAGGCGGGACGGACCCGATGGTCCGACAAAGATGCTCAAACTTCCAATTGTTAACTCCATCTCCTGACTTCCGTCGAGTTCTGAACTGCTGTTGGCTAAAAGTGAAAAAGCCGTCGAATTCATGACTCCAACGCCCAGCTCCCCACGGTCGGCACCAATTGACGAGGTGTTAACTCGACAAATGTCCTAAATGAAGGACTTAGGATCGGGGAGATAGGGCGTCGGATGAACCCGAAGGTAAAGTTAGTTCAAATAAGTGTATGTCGAAAGTAAACGTGGGTGTTCAACCTGGCTTGCTTTCAATCTGGCCTACACCGTCCCCTCCTGGCCCCCATATATAGGTGGCCAGGTCTCGAGGATCGGGTAGGGTCCGATACAGATTACAACATCGACATACGGTAAGAACTCGTATTCGACTGTCATTACATTTGGGCCTAGCTATACGGGCCTTAGGGGTACTCAACTAACGGGTTCTATTAACTATACCCTAGTCAACTGTGGACCCCGGTCCTATTTCCATCATATTGCTATCACCTATTTACTTTACTCGCACTGTTTACTTTACTCGCACTGTTTACTTTACTCGCATACTTCTACTGTTTTCCACTCGATACGCTCATAACCTTTGTTTCAAGCAAACCGGTGAGATTGATAACCTCATCGCAAGTTGGGAACAAAGTACTTGGTTGTGTTGTGTGCAGGTTCCGCGTTGCTACTGACCGAAGACGAGTCAACAAGTATCGTTAAACGGCGCCCTTGTTGGAGTGTTACTAAGTCAGTCTGCATCACCTTCAGTCGTTATTGTCCCTTCTCTCCAAGATCGGCATACCTTGGTTTCTTAACTGAGGGAAAACTAGCTGCTATACTCATCACACCTTCCTCTTGGGGTTCCCAACGGGCTGGTTGTTCGCCACGCACAAGGACCATCAACTGCATATTCCCATGTCAACTTGGCGTTAGCACTCGTCCAAGCTTTGCTTTGCGAGCGGCAATGTGGAACCTGCACACAACACAACCAAATACTTTGTTCCCAACTTACGATGAGGTTATCAATCTCACCGGTTTGCTTGAAACAAAGGGTATGAGCGTATCGAGTAGAAAGTGATAATAGAATGCGAGTAAAGTAAACAGGTGATAGCAATATAAAGGAAATAGGACCGGGGTCCACAGTTCACTAGTGGTGTCTCTCCATAAGATAAAATAAAACATGCTGGGTAAATAAATTACAGTTGGGCAATTGATATGTAATATCCCAGCATTTAGGATCAAACGAAGGGTAGAAATAGGACTGTTGTGCATTCATATATCTAAAAACCTGAGTAAATTTTTCGCAAATTCAAAAACCTAAGAGAGCAAAGCTCCTTTCTATTCACCTTTAGAGTTAGGGGTTATTAGAATGCTATGGGTTTTGTTATGATCTCTTGATGTTGTTATTAAAGTGAATTAGGAAGTTCATTTTGATTGTTGAATAATTCCAAATTTGAATTAATGATTAATAATAAAGAAATAACTCAATTATTATCTAAGTTGGATAATAGAATTCAAATAAGTGAATAAAGTAATTTGGAATGTTACTTTATTAATATGAAACACTTATACAATATTCTTTACAATATTGTAAATCAAAACTAAAAGTAGAATAAGAAATAAACTGAAATTACACTTTATTATTCAAGCACAACAATACAATGTCTTTACAGATATTTGTTTAAGCAAATGAATTACAAAAAGGGTAAATAACAGAAAACTAATCCTAGACTAAGTCTTGGGAAACTTCATCTTCTAAGTCTTCTTAATCTGCAACCTGCAAAACAAGTCAAACAAACAAAAGAAAATAGATTGAGTGTTAGAATATATTACTCTCAGACTTTGGCAAATATTTTTCCATTTGCATCATTGAGTTTTTATGACCAAGTGAAGTATCTGTTCTGTTAATTACTGGGGGTACAAAGCACTATAGTGCATAGCAGTTTTACAGCACGGCCACGGGTGGATGAGATCAAACTGAGTGAAGTACACAGGCACACAGCACACAAGTGATGACCCACAAGTATAGGGGGTATCGTAGTACTTTCGATAAATAAGAGTGTCGAACCCAACGAGAAGCAAAAGGTGTTGATGAGTGGTTTTGATCAAGGATTCACTGTAAATACTAGCAAACAGGTTTTCAGGGGTATTTGGTAATACGAGTAAATAAAGTGCGAGTAAATAAAGTGCGAGTAAATAAAGTGCGAGTAAATAAAGAACAGTAGTAACAATTGCAGCAAGTGGCCCAATCCTTTCTTCAGCAAAGGACAAGCCGGTTGTGTAACTTATAATAACCAAACGTTCTCGAGGACACACGGGAGTTTCTGTCAAGAGCTTTCGCTTCATAAAGCCAATAGTATTTATTGGTTTGATAGGTGTTATGGGGGTGAACCTGTGCTAGCGCACTACCCTTACTAATATAAATACACACTTGTGATTATACCCCTTGCAAGCATCCGCAAATACAAGAAAGTAATTAAGATAAATCTAACCACAGCCTTAAACTCTAAGATCCTACGCTCCCCGATGCAAAGGTTTCCCAATGGAGGTTTAGGTTTCTGTCACTCCAGCAACCCCACAATTGGCAGCAAAATACACAATGCATCTCACTAGGCCCATTGACGAGGGTTAACTTGATAAATGTCCTAAATGAAGGACTTAGGATCGGGGAGATAGGGCGTCAGATGAACTCGAAGGTAAAGTTAGTCAAAATAGGTGTATGTCGAAAGTAAACTTGGGTGTTCAACCTAGCTTGCTTTCAATCTGGCCTACACCGTCCCCTCCTGGCCCCTATATATAGATGGCCAGGTCTCGAGGATCGGGTAGGGTCCGATACAGATTACAATATCGACATACGGTAAGAACTCGTATTCGACTATCATTACAATTGGGCCTAGCTTAACGGGCCTCAGGGGTACTCAACATACGGGCTCTATTAACTATACCCTTGTCAGTAGCCCCCGAGATTCTACCAGAATTGCAGATTCGGGTTGAATCTCTAATCTTCAAATCTTTGACTTGATCAACTCTTCGACTTCTTCTTATCTTCAAATCTTCGACCTAGTCTTTCGACTTATTTTCACGATAATATTTCGCAAGGGGTTTTGATGAACAAGCCTGACATCTCTGACGGATCAAGAGGTAAGTTAACTGCCGGAACAGATACTTGTCACCTACTTCAAATTCAATCCCCTTGGATTTGAATTCGGGATACCGGTCAAACCCACTCTTTTGCCGCATTTAGGACTTACAAAGAATGAATCCCAGTGATTCTCAGGGTACCTAGTGCGTCCACCAGGATTTTCTTTGCGTCGTAGACACGGATACATACCAGCAGAGCGCATCCATGTGCGTATACCAGGCCGCACAGGACGGATCTCGGGGTCTTACCTTCAGTGATAAATCATGGCATTCGAGTTTCGTTGCGATAACGCAACTCGAGAATCTTATGTCGCAGTCAAATTTTGACTGAAAATATTCGGGTTTAAACAACCATAAAATTCGCTCCCGATGGGAGTAACATTCCTTCACTCCTCATGCTCTATCATTTGCCAAGAAATATCGTCGGGTGCGCGCTCAGCGCTCCCGATGGGAGTAGCCCCCGAGGCTATAGTCGAAATAAATAAATTCTTCGAGTATAGGCTCAAATATTATTCATCATACTTCATCTCTAAATAGCTTAATAATAACCTGTTGTCGACTATGTATCCACTTCTTTAGAGAAAAATTGTATTCACCATTCTTGAAAGTAATAGCCCCCAAGGCTATAATCGAAATTCCTTCGTAGATAGTTATGTTTATCTATGTTGCACTTGTCGGCGCCATCCTTCTTCTTTCTCATACCATCTTTTTTATGACGTCACTAGCCAATTTTAGCTATACGTCACTTATGATCTGAGCGCGAACCGTCTCATGGGTAGCGCGGAAATTTTGATTTTTTCCTGCTCGTTAGTGGACTGCCGCTTCCGCTCCGCTCGCCACGTCTCAACCCATGTTCCTTCGTCAAGAAGGTATATATGAGGAGAGTGGGGGGCTTTCACTATTTACCAACTCCTCTTCTTCTCCGCCGCCGCCATTGCCGATCTGCACATCTGTGTTCTTTGCACATAAAGCCCCCAGACCAGGATTGTAGATGCGCGTGAAGCACTGCGCATCCAAGAACGTCGTTATGGCCAAGGGCAAGAGTGCGAACTCCGCAACCGATTGGGTGCGCTCTTCTTTCAAGGAGAAAGAGGTGAAGAAGGCTCGGGAGGACGGCTTCCTCTCTTCCGAGGACTTCATCAAATTTCCCAACACCGAGCGGATCCCAAAGCCCCTGAGCGGCTATCGAGTAATGTTTCTCTCCTTCCTTCTCCGCGGTTTATCTCTTCCTGCCCACGAATTCCTTCGTGGGCTTCTTTTTGTTTACGGCGTACAGCTTCACCAGCTTACCCCAAATTCCATCCTTTACATTGCCTGCTTTGTGACTCTTTGCGAGTCCTTCTTGGGGATAGAACCCCACTTCCTTCTCTGGCGCTCAATTTTTCGACTTCGCCCCAGTGTCTCGCTGTCTAATAAACCTGAATTGGGCGGCGCCATTGTCTCTGTACACACTGAAGCCCAATATCTTGAATTCTCCATGTCTGCATCAGTCCAAGGTTGGAGGACAAAATGGTTTTACATAAAGGACCGCGAGGCCTCCTCTGAAGACCAATATGGCTTAGCTCCTTTTGATCCGACTAAGGAACTTAAAAAATTAGCCTCATGGGACTCGCCTCCCTCAGATTCTGAGATGGAACAAGTTACCCCTCTGCTGAATCGTATCCAAACTCTGAAGGAAGGTAAAGGAGGTGCTTTATCGGGTATTCAGCTCATGGCATTTTTTGTGCACCATCGAGTCCAGCCCTTGCAGCATCGTCTTTCCAAACTTTGGAGCTATTCTGGTTTAGCGGATCCTTCTCGCATCTCTGACGATCTTATAGAGAAAAAGGACGTCGACAAACGAGTTAGGAGCCTCACCAAGCTCACTAAGGAGCACACAGTCACAGATTTGACTGCTAGTTTCTTCGGCTCCACGCACCCCCTACCCGAGGTATGCATTTGTTTTGTATGCTTGCTGTCTAATTTTATCAACCTTTGCTTTTACTTGTGCGGAATACTTTTCTGACTCATTCCTCTTCAGGACCATGTATTCGTTGTCTCACTCCCTCCTCTTCCCAAGGGAGGACCACTGCCGGCTGATCTGGCTGCTGTTGCATCTGAAGCCCCCGAGGCTGAAGAAACCCAGGGTGGGGATGAAACCGAAGATTCGGAAGAAGGTACTAACTCAACAGCGTCGCCTCCTGCTGCACTGTCTGAAGACACTGGTGCCAATAAGAAGAGGAAGTGTGTCAACGAGGTGGCTTCTTCGAGTACCTCTGCACAAAAGACTTCTGCTGCTGCAACCCCTTGTCTAGAAGAGGGTGTCGAGATGTTCGACCTCATGGATTCGTAAGTGTTTCTTCGAGTTCCACTATTTGTTATTTTTTGTTTTTTACTTCTTTTCTTTTTCAAGCTGTGTGAAACCCGTTTCTCATTTGTAGTGAGGACGAGGAAACACAACTAGACGCCCCGGCTTCTCCTTCTCGACAAACTGCAATTCCAGATAAAGCTTCTGTGCCAGAAACTGAACTTCCTGCTGAAGTGCCTCGGGTTACCAGATCTACCATCAAGAAGGTTCCTGTCTCTCGGAGCACAAAAAAGTCAAAGAAATCCAAAGAAGCTGACGTCTCTCTCGAGGTGCATGAGCCTTCGAGTTCTTCAGATAATGTAAGTGATCGTATTCTTGAAGATTTTTTCTCCCTCTTTGCATGTGCTCATTTGTTCTTGTTTTACTAGGCGCTGATGAAGAAATTCATCGCCTTAGGCACTGAGTGTACTCAGTACTGGAGGGTTGCGAAAGCTTCTGAAGGTTAATTCATTGCCTCGTTTCTGCTTTTCTTGATATGCTCTTTCCCTTGCTTCTTTATTGACTTTCCTTTTCTTCACTTGTTGACTTGCAGATGCTTTAGCATCGGCGAACGCACGCATTGCATCTCTGGAAGCTGAGCTTTCTGCTTCTCAGAAAGCGTATGACTCCGCGACTAAGGCCAAGGCGAATGCTGAAAAATTGCACAATATTGCAATTGCCAGGGCTAAGAAGGCAGAGTCATCTTTATCCGATGTTACCAAGGAGCGCCTCCAGCGATAGCAAGTCATGGCCGAACGACTCAACAAGATTTCTGCCGCTGCTAGCGGTACACACTTACTTCGTATTCTTTTCTTGCTGATGATACTTTCTTTATACTCTATTAATAATGCCTTTTCCTTTTTACTTACCTTCTCTTGCTTATCCATTCAGAGCGTACCAAGGCTCTTTTGCCAACTCCACAATCTGCCGATGATCCTCTTCTGGCAGCGGTCAACTTGCTTGAGGCAAACTGGATATCTGTCCAGGATGTTTTCGAGTTGGTTAGCCGCGTTCTATCGCGGATGTTTGTCGGGTTATGGCCAAAGAAACGGTCGGAGGTTCCAGTCAGCGACTTAGGACAGCTTGCCAAGGCCTTCGACACTCAGGATGATCCTCTTCTCTAGCTGAAAGGTTTATCTGTGAAGCGAGGTGTCGATGGTGCCATCGCGCTTTCCTATGCGCACGGGGCAGATCTCGACTGGGAGAAAATTGGTTCTCCTCATGGTCGCACCCGATCAGAGTTGAAGCCTTTCTTTGAGAAATCGAAGAAATGGACGCCTGCCATAGTGTCCATAATTTCTCCTTCAGCGGCCTCGGCGGCTTCTTTGGCGCCGACCTTCGCAATTCCACTCACGACTGCTTCCGCGCCTCCTCTAGCTACTGCAGACGACGCTACCGTTCCTCCTACTGCCACGGAGCAAGATGCTGAGGTGGCGTAGATTTCAGCCTTTCTGCTGTAATTTCCTCTTTTGAATGTAGAAACTTGTGTTCAACCCGAGAACTTTTAGCCAAAGGGTTTGCACATTATGTAAATATGTCTATTCGGTATGATATGCTATGTTAGCTTCTGAAGTGCTTCTTTTGTTTTGACTCTTGACCTCCAGTTTGTTGATGATCCCTTGAGTTATGCTCGTGCTTCTCCATTTGATGTGCCTGGTTCCCGAGTTTCGTCGTCTGCTTCCCGCTGCACTCAATGCGCGGAGTATTCCTTGAGGATTTCAGATCTAGAGACTCGCTTAACTTTGGCCAAACGCCAAGCAAAGATGGCTGTTGACAAGGCTAGCAAAGCTTGCGATTTTATGAAGCAGGTTTCTGCTCTTGATGACCAGGTGTCTAGTCTGACGGCCAGGGTTGTTCATCATGAAGAGTGCGAATCTTTTATCCCTGGCATTATCGAATCTGCTTGCGAGATGCTACGATGTAAGACTCTTTTCGACTTCTTCCTTTCCTCTTGCATCGCTTATCTCAACGCTTTTTGCGATATGTCTTGCCATCGTAGGCACCTATTTGGATTTCGCAGCTGAGGATCGTCGAGTTACTGAACGAAGTGCGGCTCTTGAAAGAATGTCCATGAATGTTGAGACTATGTGGTCTGATCCTCGACGTCGAAATGCTATCGTGTTACTCCAAGATCGCGCCCAGCATATTGGCGAATCAGTTGACGGTTGCCGAAGAGCTCTCACAACGATGCATTCTGTTATGCTACCTCGCAATCCTTTGTCTTCAACTTTCCCCCTTCTTCTTGATGCGTTCAGATCCAGCCATCGTATTTATAGATTGATAGAGCTGAACTTAGTGGCAGGTGCCAATTTTGCTCTCGGGTGGATACGCAAGTGGCACCCGAGGCTGAATTATAGCTCTATGTCCCTAAGTTTGGCTTCGGGTGGAGCTAGCCTTCGAGTACATATGGAGAACACGCTGCAACCTACTCGAAGACTCGTAGCTAGGCTGCTGGAAGCGAATGCTGCGTTTTTTCATGAGTACCATTATTTGGATCCTTTAGGCGTAGATGATTCTGATAACCCGTTATTGTAATATTTTTGTATATGTGGAACGTGAGAGTGTCCCATTTTGCGACTTATATGTCGAAAAACTTGTCCTCAAAGCGTTACTGTATGAGCCATGCGTTTACCGCATTTTCCCTTTGAAAGACTCGTAAACTCGAATATGAGGAACGCTTCGTCTTTATTATACTTGTAATGTAAGATATATGGGGTGACCCAATAGATCCGGCCTATGACCTGTGTTCTGGATCTAGAGGGCGTTGCCCCTGGTATAACTCGTGGCTTTTACAGCCTTATTCTTTTACTCTATTTTATTGTTCTTTGATGCTTATGCCGTCATGGCTTTCTCTTCTTCTCCTGTATCTTTGTCTTCTCCTGATGCTCCTACTCGCGGTTTCTTCATCTCAGGCTCCGCAACGCGTCCTTCGAGTAGCTTGACGCCTTCTGTGGTCATGTTCTTTGCTTTCTTTGCATAGTTGGCTGTCGTGCCGAAGTTTTGCGCCATCTTGTGGAACTCCCTGTCGCAGAGATCTGAGATCTCAAAACTTCCTTTTACTGTTATTACTCCTCTTGGTCCTGGCATTTTGAGTACCAGATATGTATAGTGAGGCACTGCCATGAATCGCGAAAATGTGGGTCGCCCGAGGATCGCATGATACTGAGATGGCCAGTCCATGACTTCGAAGTCGAGCTTTTCTCTTCTGTAGTTTTGCCGGTTGCCGAAGCAAACGTTGAGTGCTACCCATCCTAGTGGATAATTGGCACTTCCTGGTACAATTTCGTGGAAGGAACAGTCTGTTGGCTTCAAGAACTCTAGTGATATATGCATTGCTTTGAGTGTTTTTGCATATATCAGATTAATTCCACTTCCTGCATCCATGAATATCCTGTCGACATCATATGCGCCGATTTGAGCTTTGAGTACCAGAGGCGCAGTTTCTTGGCCGAGGTGCTGTTATGGGGTGATCCTCTCTGTTGAACTCGATTGGCTGTTCTGACCAATGCAAATATTCCGTTGTGGCTGGAGGTGAGATGACTGCCAAGTTGACTTGTCGAGTAATGCTCTTTTCTTCTTTGTTCGACTTGGGCACAGGTTGTATCATTGCTGCGATGTGTCCTTTTGATGGAACGTACCCCTCGTCGTCCTCATGCCCCTGGTTTTGCTGGTCTTGTCCTTGAGGAGCTCCGTTGTTCCCTTGCTGATTTGTGGGAGGCTTGTTGCTTCGTTCGTATCCTTGTCGCCTTGCTTCGGTTTGTTTGTTTAATGCTGCCTCTTGTAGCTTCAAGAATGTTGTGCAATCTTTCATTGCGTGCCTAGATACACGCTTACCATCGATGAACGCTGAGTGTATATGACAAGGTCCGTTAAGCATGTCTTCTGGTGATGGATTGTATTCTCTGGATTCTCTTGTGGGAAACTTTTTATAATCCTCCTTTCCATAGCTTTGGTATCCCGAACTTCTGCGCTCGCCTCCTTGATAACTGTTGTCCTTGTATCCCGCGGCTACCTGGCTGTGATAGCCATGGTTGTCGTAGTTTCGGGATCATCTTCTTTGACTTCCATATCTATTCCTTCTGTCATCCTCTGGGGATCGCGTGCGCTTGTTGTTGCACGCGTCTTCTCCATCTGCAAATCTATTTGCTACGTCCATGAGCTCTGATACTGTTTTTGGCTTGATTTTTCCCATCTCTTCAACTAAGTCTCTTCGCCTTAATCCAATGATGAACGCGTCAATTGCTCTTTCGTCTGAAACTTCGACTGCTGAATTTTTGATAAGACTCCATCTTTGGATGTATGCCCGCAGTGTTTCGTCGCGTTGTTGTACACACGCTTTGACTTCTTCTATTGATGCTGGCCGCTTATATGTCGACCTAAAGTTGCTTGTAAATTGCTTTGTGAGGTCTTCCCAGCTTCCAATAGTTTCTTTCTCCAGTTTGCTCAACCATGACCTTGCTGCGCCGGTGAGGTGTAGCTGCAAACTTTGCATTGCTGTTTCTTTGGTTCCTCCTAATATTTGTACTGCTTGTAGATAATTTGATAGCCATGATTGTGGTTCCTGTGACCCGTCGTACTTTTGCTGATCATGAGGTAACTTGAATCCCTTGGGAACTGGAGTGGTGCGAACCCTTCGGGTAAAGCACGATGCCCCCATCTCTTTTTCGTCGTCTTCATAGTCACGTTTTTCTTTTGGGGATTGCGATCTTCGGGTTCCACCGTGCTGTTTTGGTGATGGCGATCGAGATCGTTGCTTGCTGCTTCTATGCCGAGGACTGTTGTGACGGCGAGGTGACCTTGCTTTGTGCACTTCCTTGTGGTGATATGCTTCTTCTCCTTTTCCTGATAGCTTGTGGCCCACCATGTTGAGTCCGTTCAATGCTGCTCTATGCATATGCTCCCTAGGATCTCCTGGACTTGGTTGAGTTGTAAGCATATACGCTTGCGCTGCTACTAGTGCTGCTTCAGGGGTTTTTGGTAAGATGTTCCCCTGCTCGTCGACCGATAGGAAGGATGAGTCGAGGTTTTTGGAAATGCTTTGCCTGTCGGAGTACTCGAGGTTGTCGTACCTTGAACCATGTCGACGATTTTTCCTTGCATTACTATATGATGCGTCGCTTCGCGCTTTACGAGCGGCGTCGCTGGCTGCGATGGCTGATTCCTTCCTTTGTTGGATCTCTATTTTCTCCTTTGCTAGTTGCTTCGCCTGCTGCCTTAGGGCATAATGATACCCCAAAAGCATGTCTTTGCTGGAGTTTGATGGTATTGGCGTGCCGTGCTCTACGTCTTCTCTTATTATCCTCCATTCGTCGACTGAGAGTCGAATTTTTTCCCTGGCTGTGAGGGATTCTGCTGTTTGCCCTTCTGCTAGATGATTTGCTCCTCTGTCGATATTTGCTGGGTTTAGCAGTGGGTTGTTATTTTCGTCGAGTTCTTCTGAGTTGTCTCCCACAATGGCGAGCACCTGGCATTGTTTGCTGATATTACTATTGAAGCTTGAGAAGATCGAGTCACCATCTTCAGAAAGCTCTAACCCTGTCTTCCATGTGTCTGTTGATTTGTCTGAGATATCGTCGAGGCAGATCATGAGATCGTCGAGTTGGACTCCTGCGTTGAAATTTTCCTTTGTTTTGTTGTCTTCTATGATCTTTCCTTTTTGCATTTCTCCTAGGTTGACCGGCGAGTTTACCTCGCTGGAAGAGCCTTCAGAATATTCCATCATTGCTACTGTTTCGGGCTCACTTGCCGACGGATCTTGTTTTGTCGGATCTGAAAGGCGAGATGAACCCGATGGCCCGATGAAGATGCTTAAACTTCCGATTGTCAACTCCATCTCTTGATTTTCGTCGACTTTTGCACTACTGTTGGCTAAAAGCGAAAAAGCCGTCGAATTCATGATTCCAACGCCCAAGTCCCCACGGTCGGCGCCAATTGACGAGGGTTAATTCGACAAATGTCCTAAATGAAGGACTTAGGATCGGGGAGATAGGGCGTCGGATGAACTCGAAGGTAAAGTTAGTCGAAATAGGTGTATGTCGAAAGTAAACTTGGGTGTTCAACCTGGCTTGCTTTCAATCTGGCCTACACCGTCCCCTCCTGGCCCCTATATATAGATGGCCAGGTCTCGAGGATCGGGTAGGGTCCGATACAGATTACAATATCGACATACGGTAAGAACTCGTATTCGACTATCATTACAATCGGGCCTAGCTTAACGGGCCTCAGGGGTACGCAACATACGGGCTCTATTAACTATACCCTTGTCACCCATAAATGGTGAAGTATCATGTAGTCGACAGTTCACATGACACCACTAGTGAAATAGCACCACAACAATATCAAACCATTAAATATTTCTCAACAATAATTCACTACTAACATCTTGACTTCTCCCATGTCCTCAAGAACTAAACGAACTACTCACAAGACATCATATGGATCATGATCAGAGGTGAAATAATGGTAAATAACAATCTGAACATAAACCTTAATTCAACGGTTCCACTCAATAGCATCAACTACAAGAGTAATCAACACCGGGAAAGTTTCCCCTATGAATATAACAAGATCCAACTCACGATGTTACAGCGGGATGGCGTGGTGATGGTGGAGATGAAGGTGCTGGTGATGGAGATGATGATGATGATGATCCCGATGAAGTCCGATGTGATGATGATGACGATGGCGACGATCTCCCCTCTCCGAGAAGGAATTTCCCCGGCAGATTTCTGCCTGCCAAAGAGCTTTTCTCTCTCTGGTGTTTTCCGCCCCGCAGAGGTGGCAGTGTCTAACTCTGAGCCTCCCTCTTGACTTAGGTTTTCGGGGACGATGAAGTACGCGAAGGGGCGAGACCAGAGGTGGGCCAGGGCGGCCTCACACAGGGCTGGCACGGCCAGGGGCCAGGCCGCTCCACCCTGGCGTGAGGGGCCCTCCTGGCTCCTCTCGACTCCTCCTTCTGGCTTCCTGAGTCTTCTGGGAAAATATAATTTCTTGGTATTTTTCTGGAATTTTCCTAATCTTCAAAACATGGTCCCTTGATGGTCCTTTTTCCAGCAGAATCCTGACTCCGGCAGCAAATCCTCCAATGATCATCAAACATGTGAAAACAAAGGAAATAACATAAGTATCAACTCTAAATATGAAATATATCAATGAATAACAGTAAATTATGATACAAAATAGTGATGCAAAATGGACGTATCAACCCCCCCAAGCTTAGACCTCGCTTGTCCCCAAGCGAAAACTGAACTCGGTAAACATGACCACAGGTTTATGGAGTGAAGTGTCGATAATCAAAATACGGACAAGAAGCATCACATTCACCAAGGCACAAATTATAATAGACAGCAACTTCCCTTTATAAGATATAGACTTGCAATGGGTAGAAGGGAATCACATGTAAAGATGCACAAGGTAAACTATAATTGACAATGGCAAACCTTAGTTCGTGGTCAAAGAATGATGAACAAGCTATTCTTTCTTTTAAACGGAGCCTTTTGAAATAGCGCTAATATAGCAAAGACCATATGCTCAACAAGGTAAACTTTTGCATTCATAGAAAGCTTTCAAAGATATATTCCTTCAGACAAAAGCATTATACAAAACAAGGAAGATAGTAAACATGATTAAACGGATCAACATATGGATGAGTGAAACATAACAACTCAAATGCTTGCTTTAGATAGAGGGAAATAGGTTGACTCAACATAAAAGTAAAGACAGGCCCTTCGCAGAGGGAAGCAGGGATTAAACATGTGCTAGAGCTTTTCATTTGTAAAACAGAGGTAAAAATTGTTTTGAGAGGTGGTTGCTTTTGTCAACGACTAGCAACGGAGTTCTTGATATCTTCCATACTAAACAAGTGAGAGCGGTTCCGAGATGTTTGATTAATTGGCACATTGGTGCTGTTTTATAGCTTTGCACTCCTCCCCACCTTTTTCCTTTCTCAAACCATGGCTAACCGATTTCATCGGGTGCCGACCAAACTTTCACATACCATGGAGGAGTGCTTATTTTTCTTTCTTTTCTTTTTAAGATTATAATGGTCTGACCAGCTCCCTTGCAAAATTAATGATGAGCAGATGAAGCTGCCTAGTCGAGGGGTACTCAATTTAGTATGGAAGATAACAAACCCATCCACTACGTCCTCATGAGCTTAAAACAGTGGCACAAAATGAGAAGTGTTTGAAGGTTTTTTGAAAGGTAGCACATGAAAATTTACTTGGAATGGCTTGAAATACCATGCATAGGAATTTATAGTGGACTCTTTGGAAGTGACTTGGCTTTTGGGAATTGGATGCACGAGAAGTATTTCCTCTCAGTACAGGTTTTTGGCTAGGAAGGCTGGGTAGCAAGCATAAGAGTTGCATGTAACAAACAAGCATACATATAATAAGAACAATCATGCAAACTCCCTTGAAGGTACAACGATTTTGACTTCAGGAATAACAATGCTTATAAGCCAAACATAAGGAAAACTGAAGTGATGTAACTACAAGCACTTCTTTATTCTTTTCTACTCAAACCTCAAGGTAAAGTTGCTACTGACCAAGCTAGGTTTGCCAAAACCAACTAAATTTACTCATGCTCCCAAAGTGATACCAATACCAATCAACAAGACTAGTCATACAAGAGAGATTGCAAACTAACATAAAGTGCGCGGACAGTAAACGATAAAACTTCTCATTAATATTTTATTACCGCAACTCACACCAAGGTATACTGACGAGGTTTATCCTCGGCAATGCCCATGTCGAAGGGCTTTCGATCTAGGAAGCGTATTGGGGACCTGGCGAACTCGACGGCGATCAGACGAAAGCAAAGGAACATAGGATTTTACCCAGGTTCGCCCCCTCGGAAGGTAAAAGGCCTACGTCCTGCTTGTCTGACTTTGTATTGACGGGGTGGCTTTGATGATGGGGTTACAATGGAGGCGTAGATTGGATCTAGCCGAACCAGAGAGCTCTAAGTCGTCGAGCACTCCGGCGTGAGGTGGGTGGAAAAGGCGTCTAGGGTTTAGAGACCTCCCTCCCAGCCTTTTATATGTGAAGGAAGGGTCTCAGGATTGTCTCTCAAGCCCGGTACAGATTGGATCGATACTCAAACAAACGAAACCTAGCCTAACTCCAATTCTTTGAGTCCTTACTTGCACGCCAAGCTTAGCTCTTTGGCCTCACTAGACCGCTGCCTTGATGGGCCTCAAGAGCCTTTCGAGAGAGCCCCCTCCTGGACCAAAAACCAGGTAGGCGAATATCGGGGGCCCGTTTGTCATTCCTTCGTCAGATACATAGATAACCAACTAAGGAGGATACTTCCAAACTGCAAACTATTCTATAAGATAACTTCTCTATTCATAATATGACTCTACTTGAAAAGTAAATGAGCAAAAGGTAATGATGTGATACCGCGGCACTCCCCCAAGCTTGGAACAAGCCAAGGGAATGCCTATACCGATGACGAATTACTCCTTGGGCGGTGAATAATCTTTAATAAGCTTCCCAATCAAATCTTTCAGATCATCAATCTTGTGCTCGAGGATACAAATCATCTCAGAATTGTGCTCAATGCGGTTCATGAACCTGTCAGCAAGAGAATCCCAGCTCTTGGAGTTATTTCCCCATCCTTCTTCACTCTTGGAGCTTTCTATCCCTGCATTGTTAGAACGATCTATATCCCAGCCAGAGGGTAATCGTGATTTGGGCACCTCTTGAAACTGATGTTCATGAATTAAAGTATGGAAAGGATTTTGGCCTAACGGAGATGTCCGTGGAGCTAAGGTGTGACGCGGCACACCCCCTCCGGTCCTTATGCGAGCACTCTTCTTGAACTTGTCATGATCTGTCACCACCCCTATGCTGGCAATCATGGTGTTTGGCCTTGAATTTTGATCTTCCTCCTCGTCTTCACTTTCAACCTCTTCTTTCAGCCGAAAGTCCTTGGTGTCATCTTTCGGAGGTGTCTTCTCCTTGTCATCGCTTGAGGAGGCCATGGCTCCCCCAAGCTTAAGATCAACTCCTGACAGAAACAGCTCGAAACAAAACATGACGAGAAAACGATATACAGACCTCGGGGACTCCGGGGGGTTAAATAGGCGAAAATTATACATCGAAACGAAATCACAGGAGGAAACCGGGACGGAAACGAGTTCCGGGGTGTTCTCACACCTGGGTGGCGCGGCCAGGGGTGGGCCCGCGCCACCTATGTGTGAGACGCACACGGACTCCTTTTCCTGCCTGTTTTCGTCTCGTGATTTTTCATATTTATTAGAAACAGTAAAAATATTAAAGAAAAAACTTTTCGCGAAACTTCTCTGACTAGAACTGTTACCTATTCGAAAACGAACTCTGCAGGTACCTGCAATTTGTCTTGGATGAATTCTTCCGGAGAAACTGTTTCAATAACATCAACATCTTCATTATAAGAATCTCCAGAAATATAATGTTTGAGTCTTTGCCCATTCACCACTTGTGTAGAGTCATCTTTCAATGAATCAATCTTAATAGCACCTGAGCGGTACACTTCCAAAATAACATATGGTCCTTCCCATTTTGAAACTAATTTTCCTGCAAAAAATCTGAGACGAGACCTATACAAAAGAACTTTCTCACCAACATGAAACTCTCTCTTAAGAATTCTCTTATCATGCCATTGCTTGACTTTCTCTTTAAAAAGCCTGGCATTCTCATACGCTTCATTTCTCCACTCATCTAGAGAACTCAAATCTAATAACCATTTCTTACTAGCTAGTTTAAAATCTCTATTAAGCTCTCTCACTGCCCAAAAAGCTTTGTGTTCTAATTCTAAGGGCAAGTGACACGCTTTTCCGTAAACCATCTTATAAGGAGACATACCCATGGGGTTCTTATAAGCAGTTCTATAAGCCCATAAAGCATCGTTTAACTTACTAGCCCAGTTTTTCCTAGATCTATTGACAGTCTTCTACAAGATAGACTTGATTTCTCTATTAGAAAGCTCTACCTGCCCACTAGTTTGGGGATGATAAGTGATGTCTACGCACTTCTATTATTGTAGACACTTGTTGGGCCTCCAAGTGCAGAGGTTTGTAGAACAGCAGCAAGTTTCCCTTAAGTGGATCACCCAAGGTTTATCGAACTCAGGGAGGAAGAGGTCAAAGCTATCCCTCTGAAGCAACCCTGCAATTACGATACAGAAAGTCTCTTGTGTCCCCAACACACCCAATACACTTGTCAAATGTATAGGTGCACTAGTTCGGCGAAGAGATAGTGAAATACAAGTGGTATAGATGATTATAAGTAGCAAACGTGATGTGAAATAAATATCGCTGCGAGCAAACAAGTAACAAAATAGCAAGTAAACGGTGTGCAATGCTTGGAAACAAGGCCTAGGGATCATACTTTCACTAGTGGACACACTCCCAACAATATAACATGATTGAACAAATAAACAACATCTCTCCACTATGGTACTCTGAATTACTCTCCTATTGAATAACACTAATCATTGTGTAGTGGCTACAGAAGCACCCCTTAAAGTTCATCAAGTACTTGACAAACACCACTCATAGAGATATCCAAATCAAAGCACAACTCAAGATAATATTATTGCAACTTAGACCAAGTACTAACACGGTGCACACACTGTCAACATTACACCATGAAAGGAGGAATAGATCACTTCAATACTATCATAGTAATAATTACTCTCATAATCCACAAGAGATCACAATCATAGCCTAAACCAAGTACCACCATGATGCACGCACTGTCACCGTTACACCATGGCAGGAGGAATAGATTACTTTAATAATACCACTAGAGTACACATAATATCTGAATAATAACATCTACTTGTTCAACATGATACAAAGCTCACGATCACATAAAGATCACATCATGGGAGAGAGAGGTGAACCACATAGCTACCGGTAGAGCCCTCAGCCCCGGGGATGAACTACTCCCTCCTCATCATAGGAGACAGCAAGGTTGATGGAGATGGTGGTGAGGTCGATGGAGACGGCGGAGACGGCGATGGAGACTGATGGAGACGGCGATAGATAAATGCATAGGACACCTTCAAGTTTAAGAGGGCGACTAGATACAAATAATTTAAGAACAAGTGAAACCAACAATATGAATCAAACAATTAACTTTGGGACAATGCATATCACACTAAGAATGACAACTATGCTCTCTTAATGGTGCATAAAGAAAGAAGGTGGTGACTCAACATAAAAGTAAAAGAAAGGCCCTTCGCAGAGGGAAGCAGTGATTAAACATGTGCTAGAGCTTTTCATTTGTAAAACAGAGAGATTAAAAATTGGTTTTGAGAGGTGGTTGTCTTTGTCAATGACTGGCAATGGGGTTCTTAATATCTTCCATACAAAAATGAAGCAAGTTTTTGAGAGAGAGATTGGCACTTTTTGTGCTCTTTTATAAAGCTTGGCACTCCTCCCCACCTTTTTTCCTTTCACCAACCATGGCTAACCGATTCCATCGGGTGCCCACCAACATTCACATTCCATGGAGGAGTGCCTTTTTAATTTTTTATTTTTTTTTCTTTTTGGAATAAGCAATATGGAAGATAGCAAATCCAACCACTACGTCCCCATGAGCTGAAAACAGTGTCACAAAACGAGAAGTATTTTGAAGGTTTTTTGAAAGGTAGCACATGAAAATTTACTTGGAATGGCTTACAAATACCATGCATAGGAATTTATAGTGGACACAATGGCAAACTTGGTTTTTAGGAGTTGGATGCACGAGTAGAGCTCATACTCAGTACAAGGCGAGGGCTAGCAAAAGACTGGGAGCGACCAACTAAGAGAGCAATAATGGCCATAATCATGCAAAGCGACATTAAAAGAAGCATAAGATGGCATCAAAAGTCAAAAACTAAATGATCATAGAGGCTATTGGCGACTTTGTAAGAGTCTAACATGTGTGAGCATACGCCAAGTCAACCCAAATAAAGCATCAAGGAGAAAACCAAAATAATGCTTCCAAATAATTAAAAACAACGCATGATTCTTTCAAAGGCTCATTAAGCAATCTCAGTTATTTGAGACAAGTCATGCTACAGAAAAACCACTAAGCATACTATCAAAAAGACATCAAGCACGACATGCAAAAGCCTATGCCGCAGTCTACACAAGCTCCTTCTTGTACCACTTTTTTTTGCATAAAGCTTTTTCTCTTTTCCAACACCATTTGAACTTTTTAAATCCAACTCTTTTGAGGAAAACCAACAAAGATCAGAGGCAAAAATACACCTTGATGAAAAGATATGACAAGGTCTGAACGCATATCAAGGCAAAAACGAAAACCAAATGCAGTAGCAGAAAAAGAAGAACACTCGATTTTTACTAAGAGTGAAAACTAGAGCGTTCTTTGCAAATGAAAACGAGTACATCTCCTCCGAAAGAAATTTGTTGGGGTCCAACCATTTATTGCAGCAAACAAACAAACTAAACCAACTAAGAAAACTAAAACAACTGACGCTCCAAGAAAAACACATAGTGCATGAAGCAATAAAAATATAGTGTTTTGAAAGGTGACCTGATTTTTGCCGATGAAGAAGGGGTGCCTCGGGGGCATCCCCAAGGTTTGACGCTTGTACTTCTTGGATATTTCCTGGGGTGATGCATGGGCATCCCCAAGCTTGAGCTTTTGTCCATTCTTCAACTCATCTCATCATTCTCCAATCCCTACACTTGAAAACTTCCTTCATACAAAACTAAACACAATTCTATTAGCAACATTAGTGCAAGCATAACATATAATCAATCCTCTATTTGCTTCAGGTTTCAACTCAAAACCACCACATATATAGTAGATACTACTGTAACAACTTCCCCAAAAGTTCCGTGATCAAAAGAACTCAAAAAGAAAGCGATAAAGCGGCAAACACAAATATTGGCAGAAATCTGTCAAAACAGAACAGCTGACAAATGTCGAATTTTTGAGGGGTTTTCTGTTGCTCAAATCAAAAAGTGTTCAACTAATGAAAGTTTGGATATAACGTGGGGCATATGCACAAGAAATCGCAGGTCCAAAAGTAAACAGAGAATTTTCATGAATTTTTACGGTGCAGCACCGAAAACAGTTTCAGGACAGCAACATCCCCAAATCTTTACCTCACTCAAATTAGAGGCTTCTCTTGGCACAACAATAAAATAAAAAGGATAAGGAGCGGTCATTACAGTAGTAATAACTTCCAAGACTAAAATAAAAGAAAAAGTACTGAATGTAAAAACATTGGGTTATCTCCCAAGAGTGCTTTTCTTTAACGCCTTTGAGCTAGGCGCAGAAATTTGCAAAGATGCTCATGTGGGCGCGCTTGAGGAAAGGCGCCATATAGGAATTTAAAGCAATAGAGAGCATCAAAAAGCAAGTATGGAACACATTTAAATCTAAATCACTTCCTATGAAAAATAGTCTTGTAAAGAGACAAGTCATGAAAGCGCAAAGCAAAAAGCATAGGAAGGCAAAACAAGTACAACTTCAAGAATTGCAACATAAAGAGGGGAAACTCAATATTGTTGAGATCCAACAAACCATGTTTCCCTCTCTCATAATAACTTTCAGTAGCATCATGAATAGAATTAACAATATAACTATCACATAAAGCATCCCTATCATGAGCCACATGCATAAAAGGATTAATACTCCCCACATGAACAATAGTAGTAGGAGCAGAATCAATAGAATAATTATTCTCATCACCATAATCATCAAAGACAGGAGGCATATTATAATCATAACTATTTTTCTCCTCAAAAGTAGGTGAATTGAAAACATTATACTCATCATCATAAACTAGAGGCTTAGTATCATCACAAGATAGAGAACTACTATGTCGCAAAGCATATTCATCAAACATATCATCATAAGAAGGAACATGGATAGCACTAATGGTACAACAATTATTAACCTTAGAATTGGTACCAAAAAGATTTTCAATATCAAAAGTAGAGTGCTTTTCCCAATCATGATCACTAACATAAGTAATAGGCATAGGAACATCATCCCAATCAGAATTATCATAATCTATAGCAGGATCATAACGCTTAGGGGAAGATACCGTGTCCTCCCGCCTTTTACTCCTCCTCCTCTTCTTCTTCTTCTTCTTACTCTCTCCTTTAGGAGGGAGAGACTTGAAGGGCATCTTCTCCACATAATCTGGTTTGCTGACAGAAACAACAGAAGAAACTTTGGAGGATTCATCCTTTCTATTAATAATATCGAAACATCTATTAGTCATGTCATAGCTTGGCAAAACATCATGTTTTATAAGATCTTGTAAGTAAGTATTTGCGAGGCGGTCTTTAGCACAATAGAGATGACAACCAAGAAGGGTGCTATTAATATCAACATCATTCATGTCTACCAAAGCAATCTTTCTAGATATCTCTTCACAATTAAAAAACAAAGTAAGCTCATCATACTGATTGAAAGTAATCTTATCATCACAATACAAATCTGTGGTACTCGTTCGATTAATTGGGCATTGAAAATTAAAGTGCCCCTTTTCACCGCAAAATTCACAAAGAAAAAGGATAAAGCTCACAAACCCATTCACCAAGCACATCTAGATCCTTGAGCCACATACTGGTTTCTTCATTTGCGTGGGTGATGCAATAATCTTCCTTGTTGTAACTCTGTTCACAAGGTCTATGCACTCCACAAAAATTAACATGCTTATAAGAAATAGGACTTTTAGAAGTTTGAGCATGTTTATTGCAATCATCAATAACAATATCACTTTCTATGCAAGTGTCCTTAAAAGGTTCATGATACACGTCCCCATTTCCTTTAGGAACATTTATATGGGAAGCAAAGGCTTTAAAGCAATCAACCATAATTTGAGGATCAAGACCATACTTAGCACTAAGCTCTTGAAAATTAGCAGTTTCAGCGAAAGACTTAATGCAATCAAACTCATAATTCATACCTGATCCTTTACCTTTGTCGCTATCCCAACCTTCAATATTGTTTTGAATTGTTTCAAGCAGACCCCACTTGGTGTCGACATCCTTGCTTGTGAAAGACCCATCAAAGCATGCATCTAGATAGTCCTTGTAATGTCCTGAAAGCCTTGCATAAAAATTATTAATAATAATATTACGGGGAAGATCATGAATAGGACATTTATGCATTAGTAACTTCAATCTTCCCCATGCTTGGGCAATGCTTTCTCCCTCATGAGGCCAAAAGTTATATATCCGATTACGATCTTTATGAATTTCACTTGGAGGATAAAACTTGGAATAAAAGAGAGACACAATTTCCTCCCATGCAATAGATGGACCATCTTCAAGCAGCCGATACCATTCCTCAGCTATGCCTTTCAGTGACAAAGAGAATAACTTCTTCTTAACTTGGTTCATTGAAATACCTGCACACTGGAACAACTCACATAATTCATGTATAAAAAGCAAATGATCACCAGGATGGACAGTTCCATCTCCTAAATAGCAGTTATTCTTAACATGATCAACAATTTTCATAGGTATTTTAAAAGGATGAGGAGCACAAGCATCATTAGGAACATCACATATGGGAGGTAAAATATCATCAGAGCAAACTTTCTCCACTAAAGCTGGGGGACTAAAAATATCATACTTAACAAAGCCAGCTTCCCCAAGCTTAGACTTTTCTATAGCATTAGCATTAACAGTATTCAATGCATTCGTACTAATAACATTGCTATGCGAAATAAGCTCCAAAGGATTTTCAATTTTCTCTTCAAATCTAAAATCAGGAAAAAGACTAAAGAACTCTTTCTTTTCCATTAAGCCTAACTAGTGAAAATAAAAACAAGAAACACAAAGATGTAATTGCAGAATCTAAAGGAAATAACTCCGAGCACTCACACAGGAGGATGCGAGTACCTTTTACCTTACCTCCCCGGCAACGGCGCCAGAAAAGAGCTTGATGTCTACGCACTTCTATTCTTGTAGACACTTGTTGGGCCTCCAAGTGCAGAGGTTTGTAGAACAGCAGCAAGTTTCCCTTAAGTGGATCACCCAAGGTTTATCGAACTCATGGAGGAAGAGGTCAAAGCTATCCCTCTCAAGCAACCCTGCAATTACGATACAGAAAGTCTCTTGTGTCCCCAACACACCCAATACACTTGTCAAATGTATAGGTGCACTAGTTCGGCGAAGAGATAGTGAAATACAAGTGGTATAGATGATTATAAGTAGCAAACGTGATGTGAAATAAATATCGCTGCGAGCAAACAAGTAACAAAATAGCAAGTAAACGGTGTGCAATGCTTGGAAACAAGGCCTAGGGATCATACTTTCACTAGTGGACACACTCCCAACAATATAACATGATTGAACAAATAAACAACTTCTCTCCACTATGGTACTCTGAATTACTCTCCTATTGAATAACACTAATCATTGTGTAGTGGCTACAGAAGCACCCCTTAAAGTTCATCAAGTACTTGACAAACACCACTCATAGAGATATCCAAATCAAATCAAAGCACAACTCAAGATAATATTATTGCAACTTAGACCAAGTATTAACACGGTGCACACACTGTCAACATTACACCATGAAAGGAGGAATAGATCACTTCAATACTATCATAGTAATAATTACTCTCATAATCCACAAGAGATCACAATCATAGCCTAAACCAAGTACCACCATGATGCACGCACTGTCACTGTTACACCATGGCAGGAGGAATAGATTACTTTAATAATACCACTAGAGTACACATAATATCTGAATAATAACATCTACTTGTTCAACATGATACAAAGCTCACGATCACATAAAGATCACATCATGGGAGAGAGAGGTGAACCACATAGCTACCAGTAGAGCCCTCAGCCCCGGGGATGAACTACTCCCTCCTCATCATAGGAGATAGCAAGGTTGATGGAGATGGCGGTGAGGTCGATGGAGACGGCGGAGACGGCGATGGAGACTGATGGAGATGGCTCCGGGGGCACTTCCCCGTCCCGGCAGGGTGCCGGAACAGAGACTTCTGTCCCCCAAAATTCGTCGGCGATGGCGGCGGAGCTGCGGAACTCTTTCTGGAAATCTGATCGGGTACTTAGGTTTTTTCTGTCGGGGGGTCTTTATAGGCGAAGGGGCGTCGTCAGAGGGGGAGCCAGGCGCCCTCACGCGGGGCCCGCGCGGCCAGGGGCCTGGCCGCGCCGCCCCTGCATGTGGGGCCCTGGTGGGCCCCCTCCAGCTCTCCTTCGGATCTCTGGAAGCTTCCGGGTAAAATAAGACTTCAGGAACTTGTTTCGTCCAATTCCGAGAATATTTCCTGTGTATCACTCTGAAACACAAAAACAGCAGAAAACAGGGAACTGGCACTGTGGCAACTCGTTAATAGGTTAGTTCCGGAAAATGCATAAAAGTGCCACTAAGTGTAACGAAACAATAGGCAAATGGTGTAAAAACAAGCATGGAGCATCAAAAATTATAGATACGTTGGAGACGTATCAATAAGCAGAAGCAATTCTATGATTAACATCATATTTAGCAAGAGTTTTTCTAAAACCACCGTGAATAAAATGAGAACCTCCGTCAGTCATAAGATATCTAGGCACACCAAACCTAGGAAAAATAACATCCTTGAGCATTTTTAACGAAGTCTCACCATCGGCACTCTTTGTAGGTATGGCTTCTACCCATTTAGTAACATAATCAATAGCAACAAGTATATGGGTATAGCCTTTTGAAGGAGGAAAAGAACCCATAAAGTCAAATCCCCAACAATCAAATGGTTCAATAACAAGAGTGTAACTCATAGGCATTTCATTGCGTCTAGAAATATTACCAACTCTTTGACATTCATCACAAGATAAAACATACCTTCTGGCATCTTTAAAGAGGGTTGGCCAATAAAAACCTGATTGTAGAACCTTTTGCGCGGTTCTATCTCCAGCATGATGCCCTCCATAAGCACTGCTATGGCATTTTCTTAATATCTCTTGTTGCTCATATTCCGGTACGCATCTTCTCATAATACCATCAACTCCTTCTTTATATAAATGTGGGTCATCCCAAAAGTAATGCCTCAAATCATAAAAGAATTTTCTTCTTTGCTGAGCTGTAAAGGTTGGAGGCAAATACTTGGAAACAATAAAGTTAGCATAATCAGCATACCAAGGAAGGTCTCGCGAAGTTACATTTATTGCAGCCAACTGTCATTTGGAAAACTATCGTTAACAGGAATAGGATCAAAAGAAATGTTTTCCAACCTAGACAAGTTGTCAGCCACAGGATTTTCAGCACCTTTCCTATCTACGATATGCAAATCAAATTCTTGTAAAAGCAACACCCATCTAATAAGCCTAGGCTTAGCATCCTTCTTAGTCATAAGATATCTAATAGCAGCATGATCAGTATGAATAGTAACTTTAGAATCAACAATGTAAGATCTATCTTTCTCAGTAGTAGCATAATTCTTTTGAGCAGCATCAAGAGTCTTACTAGCATAATGAATAACATTCAACTTATTATCAACGCGCTGTCCAAGAACAGCACCAACAGCAAAATCACTAGCATCACACATAATTTCAAAAGGTAAATTCCAATCAGGTGGTTGAACAATAGGAGCAGTAGTTAAAGCCTTCTTAAGAGTTTCAAAAGCTTCCTTACAATCATCATCAAAGACAAATGGTACATCCTTTTGAAGAAGATTAGTAAGAGGCTTTGAAATCTTAGAGAAATCTTTAATAAACCTCCTATAGAAACCAGCATGACCAAGAATACTATGAATACCTTTAACATCTCTGGGACAGGGCATTTTCTCGATTGCCTCCACTTTTGCTCTGTCAACTTCAATACCTCTTTCAGAAATTTTATGTCCAAGGACAATTCCTTCATTTACCATAAAGTGGCATTTCTCCCAATTAAGAACAAGGTTAGTTTCTTCGCACCTCTGCAAAACTTTATCAAGGTTGTGCAAACAATTATCAAAAGAAGTTCCATAGACGGAGAAATCGTCCATGAAGACCTCCACAATTTCTTCACAAAAGCCATGAAAAATAGCAGACATGCATCTTTGAAAAGTAGCAGGAGCATTGCATAAACCAAATGGCATACGTCTATAAGCATAAGTTCCATAAGGACAAGTAAAAGTGGTTTTCTCTTGATCATCCTTCTTAACAGCAATTTGAGAAAAACCAGAATAACCATCAAGGAAACAAAAATGAGTCTTCTTAGACAACCTTTCTAGCATCTGATCTATAAATGGTAAAGGGTAATGATCTTTCTTAGTAACTTTGTTTACCTTCCTATAATCAATGCACATCCTATAACCAACTACTACCCTTTGAGGAATAAGCTCGTTATTCTCATTAGGCACAACAGTCATACTCCTTTCTTAGGAACACAATGAACAGGACTAACTCATCTACTATCAGCAATATGATAAATAATACCAGCATCAAGGAGCTTTAATACCTCATTTCTTACCACATCCTTCATCTTGGGAATTAGGCGGCGTTGATGCTCCACGACTGGCTTCGCGTCTTTCTCCATATTAATGGCATGCTGACATAAAGTGAGAGAAATCCCTTTTAAATCATCAAGAGTATATCCCATAGCTCCTCGGTGTTTCCTCAATATCTCCAATAGTCTTTCTTCTTCCTTTCCTGAAAGTTTAGAGCTAATAATAACAGGATATATTTTCTTATCATCTATATAAGCATATTTAAGATTATCAGGCAAAGGCTTTAATTCGAACACAGGATCTTCCTTAGGTGGCAAAGCGGTACCAAGATCCTCCACAGGTAGATTATGCTTGATTAATGGTGGTTGACGAAGAAGAATATCGTCAATCTCTTCTCTTTCCTTGCTGAAAACATCACTTTCGTGATCTTCCATGAATTGCTGCAAGGCATTATTAGGAGCAAGAGCAATAGAAGCAAGTTGTTCAACTCGAAAATTTTCATTAGGCGTATCATTTTCAAAAGAAGTCTTAGCAAACTTGGAAAAATTAAACTCATAAGACTCTCCATTAAACTTAGTAAAGATTTTCTCCTTCTTATAATCTATCACGGCGCCACAGGTGTTCAAAAATGGTCTACCAAAAATAATAGGACAAGTTTTACTAGCCTCCTTACCAAGTACTAGAAAATCAGTAGGGTATTTAGTCTTACCGCAAAGAACTTCCACATCTCGAACAATACCAAGAGGCCAAACAGTCTCTCTGTTAGCAAGCTGAACAACCACATCAATATCTTCAAGTTCACAAGCGCCAATTGATGTCTACACATGCTTCTGTTCTTGTCACTAGTGGAAAAAAGGCTATTGGTGGCGCATTATTTTGGCTTATGTGTGGCGCATATGGGATGCGCCACCATTGCCACGCCACTAGTAACAATTTATCAGTGGCGCATTTCAATATGCGCCACGCATAGGCAAATTATGCGTGGCGCATATTGGCTATATGCGCCACTAGTAGCCTGTGAAAATTCAAAAAATTCAAAAAAAATTAAAAAATCGAAAAAAACCAATTTTTTTTTGAAAATCTAAAAAATCGAAATAATGTGAAAAAACTATTGTATTTCAATTTTTTGAGGATTTTATCACATCAGGAACATTTTCAAATCGCATCGAATTTCTTGACTTCCCGCTAGGTCACCCATCCTTAGACTACTCCGGGCTGAGCACGCTTAACTTCTCCATTCTATTTGGATGAGCTATCCCTAACCTACCCAAGTTCTTATTGATATTACTATCATATCAATCCTCTTAAGGCCTATGTGTGCTTGTGTGTGTTTGTATGTATATGGCACATATGTGCGTATATGTGTGTATATGTGTGTGTATGTGTATATGTATTATGTATATGTGTGTGTATATGTATTAATATATCTACGTATATGTGCGTATATGTGTGTGTATGTGTGCATATATGTGTGTATATATATGCATGTGTGCATATATAAGTGTGTATATGTGCGTCTATGTGTGTATATATGTGTATATGTATGTGTATGTGTGTGTATGTGTGTGTGTATGTGTGTATATGTGTATATATGTATGTATGTGTGCATATATAAGTGCGTATATGTGTGTGTATGTATGCGTATATGTGTGTGTACATGTGTGTATATGTGTGTGTATGTGTGTATATGTGTGCATGTGCGTATATGTGTGCGTATGTGTGCGTATATGTGCGTATATGTGTATGTACATGTGTGTATATGTGTGTATATGTGTATATATGTGTATATATGTGTGTGTATATGTGTGTATATGTGTGTATATATGTGTATATGTATGCATGTGTGCATATATAAGTGTGTATATGTGTGTGTACATGTGCGTATATGTGTATGTACATGTGTGTATATATGTGTGTATATCTGTGTATATGTATGCATGTGTGCATATATAAGTGCGTATATGTGTGTATTTATGTGCGTATATGTGTGTGTACATATGTGTATATGTGTGTGTACATATGTGTATATGTGTGTGTATATGTGTGCATGTACGTATATGTGTTTGTATGTGTGCGTACATGTGCGTATATGTGTATGTACATGTGTGTATATGTGTGTGTATATGTGTGTATATGTGTGTATATGTATGCATGTGTGCATATATAAGTGCATATAAGTGCGTATATGTGTGTATGTGTGCGTATATGTGCGTATATGTGTGTATATATCTGCATGTGTGCTATATGTGTGTATATAACTAATCCAAAAGTTTAATCCAATATAAATTTTGATCTACAAATAAAAATAAAAATAAAAATTTGAAAATATGAAAGTGCGAAAAAGTCTATTTCCCCTTTTGAATTTTGAGATTCTAAAATTTGTCAAAACGACCATAGATGTTGAATTCGGATGTAACTTTTCGTGTAGATACTTTTTCATATAAAAAACTTTTTAATCCTACTTCGTATGCAAAAGTTATGGTCGTTTTACCGAGACATAAAGTTTTTTTGTAAAAATATCAAAATTCATGTTTATTATTTTTCTTACTTACTAGATCACATAACATAACTAAATCTGATTTTTTGAATTTTTTTCAAACCTTTTATCATTTTATTTTATTTTTTAGAAGACTAAAAAGGCGACCCACTGGGGGTGGGTGTGGCGGGTGAAAAAAAAATCATGTTATGCGTGGCGCATATTCAATATGCGTGGCGCATATTCAATATGCGCCACTGATATATGAATTATTGGTGGCGCATATTCAATATGCGCCATTGATATATGAATTATCATTGGCGCATATTGCAATATGCGCCACGCATAACCCTGGCAGGTCCCTTCTGGTGGGTCCCACGTGAATATTGGTGGCGCATTCTGAACAATATGCGCCACTAGTAAAAAATTATCAGTGGAGCATATTTGAAAATGCGCCACTAGTAAATACTAGTGGAGCATATTGAATAATGTGCTCCACTAGTAAAACATCTATCTATAAGCCTTTTTCCACTAGTGTGTAGACAGTGTTGGGCCTCCAAGTGCAGAGGTTTGTAGAGCAGCAACAAGTTTCCCTTAAGTGGATCACCCAAGGTTTATCGAACTCAGGGAGGAAGAGGTCAAAGCTATCCCTCTCAAACAACCCTGCAATTATGATATAGAAAGTCTCTTGTGTCCCCAACACACCCAATACACTTGTCAGATGTATAGGTGCACTAGTTCGGCGAAGAGATACTGAAATACAAGCGGCAGTGATGATTATGAGTAGCAATTGTAATATGAAATAAGTATCGCTGCGAGCAAACATGTAACAAAACAGTAAGCAAACGGTGTGCAATGCTTGGAAATAAGGCCTAGGGATCATACTTTCACTAGTGGACACACTCCCAGCAAATATAACATGATTGAACAAATAGAAAACTTCTCTTCACTATGGTACTCTGAATTACTCTCCTATTGAATAACACTAATCATTGCGTAGTGGCTACAGAAGCACCCCTTAAAGTTCATCAAGTACTTGACAAACACCACTCATAGAGATATCCAAATCAAAGCATAACTCAAGATAGATATTATTGCAACTTAGAACAAGTACTAACACGGTGCACACACTGTCAACATTACACCATGAAAGGAGGAATAGATCACTACAATACTATCATAGCGATAATTATTCTCATAATCCATAAGAGATCACAATCGTAGCCTAGACCAAGTACCACCATGATGCATGCACTGTCACCGTTACACCATGGCAGGAGGAATAGATTACTTTAATAACATCACTAGAGTACACATAATATCTGAATAATAACATCTACTTGTTCAACATGATACAAAGCTCACGATCACATAAAGATCACATCATGGGAGAGAGAGGTGAATCACATAGCTACCGGTAGAGCCCTCAGCCCCGGGGATGAACTACTCCCTCCTCATCATAGGAGACAGCAAGGTTGATGGAGATGACGGTGAGGTCGATGGAGACGGCGGAGACGGCGATGGAGACCGATGGAGATGGCTTCGGGGGCACTTCCCCGTCCCGGCAGGGTGCCGGAACAGAGACTTCTGTCCCCCGAAATTCGTCGACGGCGGCGGCGGAGCTGCGGAACTGCTTCTGGAAAATTGCCGATTCCCCTAGGGTTTTCCGTCCCGAGGCTTCTTATAGGCGAAGGGGCGTCGTCAAGGGGCAGCCAGGGCCTCCTCACACCTAGGTGGCGCGGGCCAGGGGCAGGCCGCGCGAGCCTGGTGTGAGGGCGGCCTGTGGCCCCTCTCCTTCGCCTCTTCAGATCTCGGGAAGCTTCCGAGAAAAATAAGACTTCAGGAACTTGTTTCGTCCAATTCCGAGAATATTTCCTGTGTAGCTTTTCTGAAACATAAAAACAGCAAAAAATAGGGAACTGGCACTGTGGCATCTTGTCAATAGGTTAGTTCCGGAAATCGCATAAAAACACCACGAAGTGTAACGAAATATTAGGCAAATGGTGTAAAAACAAGCATGGAGCATCAAAAATTATGGATACGTTTGAGACGTATCAGCATCCCCAAGCTCAACTCCTGCTCGTCCTCGAGTAGGTAAGTGATAACAAAAGAAATAATTTTTGAGGTGACATGCACCTACACAATCTTGATCAAATATGTAAGCATTGAGTGCTGAGATCAAAGAACTTAAAACATGGGCATGAAAGACATAATCTTGATAATAGAAA
Organism: Dactylis glomerata; assembly: GCA_007115705.1. Taxonomy (NCBI): domain Eukaryota; kingdom Viridiplantae; phylum Streptophyta; class Magnoliopsida; order Poales; family Poaceae; genus Dactylis; species Dactylis glomerata. Next base: position 662,746 of record QXEO01000156.1, on the reverse strand, counting down.
CTTAGCAACCATGTTATAACATGAAAAAGAACACAAACAAAAGATCATAAATAATGAAACAATGAAAGTCAAACGTGTGTTCAAATCATAAGGAAAAACATACAAATGGTTTTCAGCTTGTCCTTCATGGAGAGCAAAACATAAATGCATAGGACACCTTCAAGTTTAAGAGGGCGACTAGATACAAATAATCTAAGAACAAGTGAAACCATAGTCATGAATGAATCAATGAAAACTTTGGGACAATGCACATTATACTCAGAATGACAACTATGCTCTCTTAATGGTGCATAAAGGTAGAAGGTGGTGACTCAACATAAAAGTAAAAGAAGGGCCCTTCGCAGAGGGAAGCAGTGATTAAACATGTGCTAGAGCTTTTCATTTGTAAAATAGAGAGATAAAAATTGGTTTTGAGAGGTGGTTGTCTTTGTCAACGACTGGCAATGGGGTTCTTACTATCTTCCATACAAAAATGAAGCAAGTTTTTGAGAGAGAGATTGGCACTTTTGTGCTCTTTTATAAAGCTTGGCACTCCTCCCCACCTTTTTTCCCTTTCACAAACCATGGCTAACCGATTCCATCGGGTGCCCACCAACCTTCACTTTCCATGGAGGAGTGCCTTTTTTCTTTCTTTTTTTTCTCTTTTTTTTTTCTTTTTGGAATAAGCAATATGGAAGATAGCAAATCCGACCACTACGTCCCCATGAGCTAAAAATAGTGGCACAAAACGAGAAGTAGTTGAAAGTTTTTGAAAGGTAGCACATGAAAATTTACTTTGGAATGGCTTACAAATACCATGCATAGGAGTTTATAGTGGACACAATGGCAAACTTGGTTTTTGGGAGTTGGATGCACGAGTAGAGCTCATACTCAGTACAAAATGAGGGCTAGCAAAAGACAGGGAGCGACCAACTAAGAGAGCAATAACGGCCATAATCATGCATAGCGACAAAGCGACATTAAAAGAAGCATCAGATGGCATCAAAAGTCAAAAACTAAATGATCATAGAGGCTATTGGCGACTTTGTAAGAGTCTAACATGTGTGAGCATGCGCCAAGTCAACCCAAATAAAGCATCAAGGAGAAAACCAAAATAATGCTTCCAAACGATAAAAACAACGCATGGTTTTTTCAAAGGCTCATTAAGCAATCTCAGTTATTTGAGACAAGTCATGCTATAGCAAAACCACTAAGTATACTATCAAAAAGACATCAAGCACGACATGCAAAAGCCTAAGTCGCAGTCTACACAAGCTCCTTCTTGTACCACTTTTTTGCATAAAGCTTTTTCTCTTTTCCAACACCATTCGAACTTTTTATAAACACCTCTTTTGATAAAAACCAATAAAGACCAGAGGCAAAAATATACCTTGATGAAAAGATATAACAAGATCTGAACGCAAATCAAGGCGAAAATCGAAAACCAAAAGCAGTAGCAAAAAAAGAAAAACACTCGTTGAACGATAAGAGTGAAAACTGAGTGTTCTTGGCAAATGAAAAGCGAGTTCATCTCCTCCAAAAGAAACATGATGTGATCTAACCATTTATTGCAGCAAACTAAACTAAACTAATACTGAAAACAAAAACAACTGACGCTCCAAGAAAAACACATAGTGCATGAAGCAATAAAAATATAGTGTCTTGAAAGGTGACCTGATTTTTGCCGATGAAGAAGGGGTGCCTCGGGGGCATCCCCAAGCTTTGACGCTTGTACTTCTTGGATATTTCTTGGGGTGATGCATGGGCATCCCCAATCTTGAGCTTTTGTCTATTCTTCAACTCATCTCATCATTCTCCAATCCCTACACTTGAAAACTTCCTTCATACAAAACTAAACACAAATCTATTAGCAACATTAGTGTAAGCATAACATATAATCAACCTCTTTTTGCTTCAGGTTTCAACTCAAAACCACCACATATATAGCAAATACTACTGTAGCAACTTCCCAAAAAGTTCCATGATCAAAAGAACTCAAAAGAAAACGATAAAGTGGCAAACACAAATATTGGCAAGTTTCTATCAAAACTGAACAGCTGATAAAGGTCGAATTTTTTAGGGGTTTTCTGTTGCTCAAATCAAAAAGTGTTCAACTAACAAATGTTTGGATATAACCTGGGGCATATGCACAAGAAATAGCAGGTCCAAAAGGTATACAGAGAATTTATACGAATTTTTACGGTGCAGCACCGAAAACAGTTTTAGGACAGCAACATCCCCAAATCTTTACCTCACTCAAATTAGAGGCTTCTCTTGGCACAACAACGAAATAAAAAGGATAAGGAGCGGTTATTACAGTAGTAATAACTTCCAAGACTCAAATAAAAGAAAAAGTACTGAAAATAAACAATGGGTTATCTCCTAAGAGTGCTTTTCTTTAACGCCTTTGAGCTAGGCGCAGTAATTTGCAAAGATGCTCATGTGGCCGCCATATAAGAGCTTGAGGCAAAGGCGCCATATAGGAACTTAAAGCAATTGAGAGCATCAAAAAGCAAGTATGGAACACATTTAAATCTAAACCACTTCCTATGAAAAATAGTCTTGTAAAGAGACAAGTCATAAAAGCGCAAAGCAAAAAGCATAGGAAGGCAAAACAAGTATAACTTCAAGAATTGCAACATAAAGAGGGGAAACTCAATATTGTTGAGATCCATCAAACCATGTTTCCCTCTCTCATAATAACTTTCAGTAGCATCATGAATAGAACTAACAATATAACTATCACATAAAGCATCCCTATCATGAGCCACATGCATAAAAGAATTAATACTCACCACAGGAACAATAGTAGTAGGAGCAAATTCAATAGAATAATTATTCTCATCACCATAATCATCATAAATAGGAGGCATATTGTAATCATAACTAATTTTCTCCTCAAAAGTAGGTGAATTGAAAACATTATACTCATCATCATAGCCATCATAAACTAGAGGTTTAGTATCATCACAAGCTAAAGAACTGCTATTTCGCAAAGCATATTCTTCAAACATATCATCATAAGAAGGAGCATCACATATGGGAGATAAAATATCATCAGAGCAAATTTTCTCTGCTAAAGCTGGGGAACTAAAAATACCATGCTTAACAAAACCAGCTTCCCAAGCTTAGACTTTCCTATAGCATTAGTAATAACGGTATTTAAAGCATTCATACTAACAACACTATTAGTATGCAAATTAAGCTCCAAAGGTTTTTTAATTTTCTCTTCAAACACTTCATATCTAAACTCAGGAAAAATACTAAAGAACTCTTTGTTTTCCATTAAGCCTAACTAGTGAAAATAAAAACAAGAAACAAAAAGATAAAATTGCAGAATCTAAAGGAAATAACTCCGAGCACTCACACAGGAGGATGCGAGTACCTTTTACCTTACCTCCCCGGCAACGGCGCCAGAAAAGAGCTTGATGTCTACACACGCTTCTGTTCTTGTAGACAGTGTTGGGCCTCCAAGTGCAGAGGTTTGTAGAGCAGCAGCAAGTTTCCCTTAAGTGGATCACACAAGGTTTATCGAACTCAGGGAGGAAGAGGTCAAAGCTATCCCTCTCAAACAACCCTGCAATTACGATACAGAAAGTCTCTTGTGTCCAGGGGCGGAGCCCAATGGGCCTTCCCTGATGCACAGGAATACGGGTCCGAATTTTTTTCAGTACTACTTACCATCTGTAATAAGCTGGTGCATCAGGGTGGGCCGAGATTGGTGCATCAGGGTGGGGCGAGCTGGCCCATTTTGGTGTCGCTAACTGGGCATGGCAACTCGCGAGCGGTCCTGGACGAGCGGTCGGTCGACGCTCGACCGCAGACATTCTCTGCGATCAGCGATCGTACGCGGGGACGTGCTAGTGCTAGGTATCGATGGGTTTCAGCAAACAGAATCGTAGCTAGACAAAGCGTCGCGCCGCTTTGACTTGCGAGACATAGCGCGAGAAGCGAAACCGTCTCTGCATGACCGCCGCGTCTCCAGCGCTCCGCCCCAGCTCCCAGGCCTTCTCTGCCCACCTGCGATCGGATCGGATCGGATCAACAGTTCAAGACATCGCTGCCGCCGGCCATTCTTCATCCAATCCGCCTGAGCCTCCTAGAGTCCTAGTCCGCCGAATTACTCCAACTCTATTGGTAATTCTGCTGAAAATTCTCTGATTTTATTCTAATCATTATTTGAGACCTGAGAGGATTGTTGGATGTAGATGAATTTCATGAAAATTGTAGGCTTATGGTTAGGTTTGTGCAGGGTATATGTATTAGTAATTTTTAAATCTCATATAAAATATTTATTTATGAATGTAGGCTGGATTATAATGGATAGATTCGTTGTCAAAAGAAAAGCAACATCTCAAGATGTTCCAGAAGAGATTAATTGGAAAGAGGAAATTCAATATGATCCAGGCAAGCGAAAACTGATAGAAAAGTATCATCCAAATTTAAAAGAGCTGGTAAGAAGAAAATATTTGGTTAATGGACCTTGCCAGCCAAGAGATTTTGCTTTTCCATGTACTATGTATGGTGAAAAAAGAAGGAAGTTCAATCCCGATTGGTTTGATGAATTTGGAAGCTGGCTTGAATATAGTAAAGAGAAGGACAAAGCATATTGTTTTTGTTGTTTCTTGTTTAGGGACCGGGGCAACAAGAAGGAAGCTGGATATGAGGCATTTGTTGTGAATGGTTGGGATAGCTGGCATATGAAGGCAAGGCTAAAAGATCATGTTGGTGGTGTTGGTAGTATCCATAATCAAGCAATGAAAAAATGTGTTGATTTACTAAAAAAAGATCAGCACATTGATGTTACCATTACCATTCAAAGTGAAGCTGCAAAGAAAGCTTACTTTACTCGACTGAATGCCTCAATCGATGCAGCTAGACTATTGCTCAAGCAAGGATTGCCTTTTCGAGGCCATGATGAGTCAAAGAACTCTTATAATAAAGGTAATTTCTTGGAAGTTCGTGACCTTATAGCTGAGCATGATCCAGTTGTAGGAAAGGCTATGGGAAAAGATGCTGCAAAGAATGCTATGATGGGTTCTCCGCAGGTCCAGAAAGATATTGCTGAAGGTTTTGCACATGTGATAGTGCAATCTATTCTAAAAGAAGTTGACAATAATGTGTTTTGTTTGCTTGTTGATGAATCTAGGGATGTCTCTTGCAAAGAACAGATGGCAGTGGCCTTAAGGTATGTTGATAGTTCTGGAGATTCTAAAGAAAGTTTTGTTGGTCTTGTTCATGTCAAAGAAACAACTTCTTCATACCTCAAGACTGCAATTGATTCCTTATTTGCAAAATATAAGCTGAGTTATAATCAAGTTAGAGGACAAGGATATGATGGTGCTAGTAATATGTCAGGTCAATTCAATGGCCTCAAGTCACTAATAATGAGAGAAAATAGCACAGCTTATTATGTCCACTGCTTTGCTCACCAACTTCAGTTAGTTGTTGTGGCTGTGGTAAGGAAGCATAAAGAAGTTAGCAATTTTTTTAGTATGATTACTACCTTGATAAATGTGGTGGGTGGATCTGCCAAGCGCAGGGATATGATTAGAGATATCAATCTTGAAGAAATGAGCAAAGCTTTAGGATGTGGACAGCTTACAACAGGCACAGGGCTAAATCAAGAGCAATGCCTTCAAAGACCCGGAGACACTCGTTGGGGTTCACATGGTAAAACACTTAAAAGCTTGGTTGACTTGTTTCGGTCAGTTATTAAAGTTCTAGAATATGTGGGAGAAGAAGACACTGACAGAACAAATAGAGACCAAGCAAATGGTCTTCTAGTGTACTTTCAGTCTTTTGATTTTGTCTTCTATTTGCATCTCATGTTGACAGTTCTTGCAACTACAAACACATTGTCATTAGCATTGCAGTGGAAGGATCAAGATATAGTAAATGCCATGAAATGTGTGAAGTCAACTAGAATTGTTTTGAATGAACTTAGAGAAGGTGGATGGGAATCTCTGCTTGTTGAAGTTCATGATTTTTGTGAGAAACATGATATTGAAGAGTTGGACATGGAACAAGCCTATGTTAATCCAAAAAAGAGAAGACAAGCAACTGGAATTACCAACAAACATCACTATCAAGTTGACTGTTTCAATGATATTTTTGATTGGCTAGTTCAAGAGCTTGATGGTCAGTTTAGTGAGACATCCTCCAATCTTATTGTTTGGTCAGCGGCTTTGAGTCCAAGAGACTCATTTTGTGATTTTAATTTGGAGAGTTTGATAAATTTGGCTAAACTATATCCTCAAGATTTTGATTCTGGTGAACTGAGGGATCTTGATAAGGATCTACGCCTCTATATTGCTGATGTGCGCTCAGATGTTAGCTTTTCCAACATAGAAACAATCACCGAGCTTTCTAAAAAAATGGTGGAGACAAGGAGGCATCTTATGTATCCTTTGTTTTATCGGTTGTTGAAGCTAGTTATTGTGTTGCCGGTTGCTACTGCTACAGTTGAGAGATGCTTTTCAGCTATGAAACTGGTGAAAACTTTTTTGCGCAATCGTCTCAATGATGATAGCTTAAGTGATGATGTTATTTGTTATGTGGAGAAAGAGCAAATGAAGAAAGTCACCAATGATCAAGTGGTCGAGTATTTCATGGCTAGGAGAGAACGAATGTACTAATAAAGTAAAAGGTAATGTGAACATTTTAGCTACGTGAGTACTATGATTTCTGTCATATTATTCTGCACTTGAAAATTAAGTTTTCTTTGTATCATGTAGGTTATTGAGCCTTGAGTTTGATGGTCCCTGGTTTGGAATTTGGAAATGCAAGACATAATTCCCAAGTAATTTTATCTTTTATTTGTTCAATATTATAGACATTTTTATTTCAGTTTATTTATATTGCACGTTGTCTTCAAGTATGCCATATTATCTAGGGATTTCTATTTTCGTGCCCTCAGGTCCTTAGTTGTACTCAGTTTTCCCCAGCCGCTTAGTTTTTCCTCAGTTTTCCCCTCGCTCTAGTTTGAAACCCCTCGCAGACGCTCGGACGGGAGGTTTGCCATTTAGTTGACCGTTCCGTGCTGACGTGTGGGGCCGCGTCGTGTGGGGCCGCGTCGCGTGGGGCTGGTAGAACGGGACCGCGTGGGACAGGACGAGACCGCGTTTGGTTGTACGTGTTTTGTCTCTCTCGGCCCAAATTGGCATTTTTCAGAGCGCCTTTTTCCCCTCTCTCTCTGTAACAGTTCTCTCTCTTTTCACCAAATTAGTATCAAATCTAGAGAAGCTTCTATCTCTGTCTTTCTTTAATGATTGTTGCCTTTTGGCCCTCGTTTTTTGCCCAATATGTTAACAAATCTAGTAGCAAATCTAGAAGCTAGTAGAGGATAAATTCACAGCAGCATAATAAATCGAGCAAATATAGGAAAAGCTGCATACAACAGCCAACATAGCATATATATATATATTGAGGACAGATCCAACAGTACTACCGATCCCTAGATCCAACATAAGCTACATTTTACATGGGATTAAGCTTGGAGGCTGCGCAGGTGAATCCCAAGTGCTTTGTGTTTGGCCATGAACGCATGCACGTTCACGGTCGTTCCAACTCTAGCGCCGCCGGTGGCACTGCCAAGGGATTCGGCATGGTTCACCAGGCAGTTGAAGTCGGTGGCGCGGAGCCTCCTGTTGCAGAAGGGGCACCTGTAAACGCCTCGAGCAAAGTGGCGATCGTAATGGCCGGACTGCAGCCTCCTGAGGACGTGACGAGTCTTGGTGTGGAAGGACTCGTCGTCGCTGTCGACGTCGCTGCTCTGCACCTGTCACGTAGCACCAAAGATCGAAAAATACGGAGTCAATTGCAGCGATGACGGAACAGAGAGTGAACAAAAGATCATGCATGATAATATGGGCACGAAAAAAAGAAGCCTCAGTTACATTGGACACACTTATATCCAAGATTTGGGTCAGTGAACCAAAGATCATGCACAACAAATTTGTACACACCAATTGTTCACAGACCAAACCCTGAATCAATTTGTGCCCAAATATTCATCATCATCGGCACAAATTAATGGGATGGGATTGATTACTCACATAAGTTAACCGAATCGTAAACAAAAGCAAATCACAAACACTAATAACGCTAGATCTATCATAATAACGCTAGATCTATCATAAAAGGATTGAACTAGGAACAGACTAACCCTAATAACGCTAGATCTATCATAAAAGGATTGAACTAGGAACACACGAACCCTAATAACGCTAGATCTATCATAAAAGGATTGAACTAGGAACAGACGAACCCTAATAATGCTAGATCTAACACAAAAGGATTGAAATGGCATAAGAACAAGGGAACAAAGGGTTACCTCCGGGTAGTCGTCGACGATGCTGGTGTCGTAGGGGTTTGCCGGCGCGACGTACGACACTGGTTCGTACGGGTCTTCGTACAGGTCCCAATCGACGGTGCCTGACGGTGCCTGGACGGGTGCCTGGACGGGGGCCTGGACGGGGCCTGGACGGGGCGGCGGCCATTGCGCCGGCGGCTGATGCGCCGGCGCCTACGTCGGAAGCAGCGACGGGGGCCTGGACGGGGCCGGCGGCCGATGCGCCGGCGGAAGATGCGCCGGCGGCCGATGCGCCGGAAGATGCGCCGGCGGCCGATGCGCCGGCGGCTACGTCGGCAATGGGCATCTCATGCTTCTCCATCGCCGGGGTTTTTTCTTAGGGGGTTTTTCGACGCGAAGTGGAGAAGATGATGGGACAGGAGAGGCGGTTGCAGTGAGAATGAGAGTGGGCAAGCGTCGAGAGAGAGAAAGAGGGGCTCTATAAAGACGAAGGTGGCGTTTGGTGTACCGCAACACGCGTCCGCTATGCACGGCTGCAGCGTGCACCGCGACACGCGTACTCAGTTCTACCCTCGGGCCTTATTCAGAAATTTTATATGCACTCAGTTTTTCCCTCGAGTACTAGACTGGCAAGTGCAATATACTCAGTTCTACCCTCAAGTAGCTGGTCAACAGAGAGTCAACAAATGAGATTAACATAGCTAATTGAGTCATTTCATGCGCAAAAAAATCCAAAAAAATAAAAACATAGTGGCACCTACTCATGGAGTCTTCCTACGCAACCTGCCACCTTAACCAACATAGATAAATCATGTTTTACCACAAATTGCCACTTCTCATAATCACTAGTAGCTATGAAGATGCATGGTTTTCCACTCAAACCCCTTTGCAAAACATCTTCCCCAAAACATAGTTTGTCTAAATGAGGCCATAATTGTCACACTCATGTATATTTGAATTGCAAATAATTTGATGTAGCCCAATATGAATTATATTGTACAAAACACGCATTTTTCATTTTGTAATTATTTTGTTTGAATCCCTTAGTCTATTTACTATTTACGTGCCCTTGGTTTCTTAGTACTACTCAGTTTTGCCCTCAAGTACTGTCACAAATGCTCACAGAAACCCAAACTTATCCTGATTGGTTGAGCGGTTGTCACACGGATCGACTCCACCAACCGTTGATCCACTGATCTAACGGGCAGTATACCCCTATCCGTCTCTTCGTGGCCACCCCTCTCTCTCTCTTCGTGGCCACCCCTCTCTCTCTGTCGGTGGATCAACGGTTGGTGGAGTCGATCCGTGTGCATTTATGGATTATTTTACCACGTAACTATCCCTTCCCTCTATTATCAACGGTTGGTGGAGTCGATCCGTGTGCATTTATGGATTATTTATGGAGTCTATTTATGCATTATTTTCCACAATTTAAAAATGTTAAACTAAAAAGTGGTAAACAAGAGACATACATATTTATCACCCCTATTATCAACTATCTTTAGCATTCCTTTTCTTTTAGGGAATTTAGTTTTGGTAATTTGAAATGGCCCAAAAGTGGTATAATTTTGGTAGAAACATGAGACATACATGTTTGGCATATTTGGGGCATTTCGGTGAATGAATTATTTATCACCCCTCTAACAATTATCAACTATCTTTAGCATTCCTTTTCTTTTAGGGAAAATAGTTTTTTGGCAATTTGAAACGGCCCAAAAATGGTATAATCTGGTAGAAACATGAGACATACATATTTGGCATATTTGTGGGATTTCGGTAAATGGATTATTTATCACCCTTCTAACAATTATCAACTATCTTTAGCATTCCTTTTCTTTTAGGGAATATAGTTTTGGCAATTTGAAACGGCCCAAAAATGGTATAATTCTGGTAGAAACATGCGACATACATATTTGGCATATTTGTGGGATTTCGGTGAATGGATTATTTATCACCCCTCTAACAATTATCAACTTTCTTTAGCATTCCTTTTCTTTTAGGGAATATAGTTTGGGATATAGTTTTGGTTATTTGAAACGTCCCAAAAGTGGTATAATTTTGGTATAAACATGAGACATACATATATGTCACCCCTCTAACAATTATCAACTATCTTTAGCATTCCTATATTCCCTAACACTTATTTTTTTTGGTAATTTCGGTGAATGCACACACTAACTTTGAAAACAACTACAAGTACATGTAACTGAATAATGGATTTGTAACAAGGGATCCCTTGTAACAACTTCTAGCGCTTGACGAGCAATGATAAGAATCCGATCGCAATTATACAACAAAAAAACAACCAGCCATCAGATTAGCTTGCTTCTTCAACTCGATCAGCTGCTTTAACTGCTTGTTCATTTTCTTCAGTTCTCCCTTCACTTCCACCAGTTCTGCATTGGGAGCATTAGGCATACTCGGGACGGCCCCTCTCTCCACCGCATTCTCTACAGCAAGTACCCCCCCTCCCAAATTGCGCTCCCCAATACCGCCAATTGATTCCTGCAATTTAAGCCTCTGTACGTACACATCGATCCACTCGAAATACCTGCATTTCTCCAGGATCTGAAAACAACAACGTGAACCCTAAATCCCAAATTCGAGGGAATAACAAGAAAATCGATAGAAAACAGAGCAATTGGAGCGAGATCTAACCTTATCCCCCTCTCTATATGGCAAGCTCTCGCATGCAAGGAACTCACGTCCACGGTTGCCGTTGTCGTTCGTCTTACAGATCGACCGCTTCAGAGGCTCTTGGCGTGGGCAGTCAGGGCATCTTGTCAAAGGCACGGGTCCATACTGCGGACATGAAGAACGGGAGGTCGAAGAGAAACTAGACATCACCCGCCTGCCGGGGAAGGGCTGCCGCTGTCGGAGAAGAAGAACAATGGGGCGCGGGGAAAGAAGGGGGAAGCAATGGTACGGGCACGGGCGCGGGGCTGGCTCGGGCTCCCATTTTGCAACGGGCACCTGGGTAAGCTGTGGGTCCGGCGCGCTAACGTGGACAAGTTGCGGGTCCCGCGATGATCTGGATAAGTGGAGGCGTGTCCACTGCGGGGCACCAACGGCGGCCCCACTTGCCGGCACCAACGGCGGCCCCACTTGCCAGCACCAACCAACGGTCAACTTAACGGGATTCCTCCCGTCCGAGCGTCTGCGAGGGGTTTCAAACTAGAGCGAGGGGAAAACTGAGGAAAAGTTAAGCGGCTGGGGAAAACTGAGTACAACTAACGACCTGAGGGCACGAAAATAGAAATCCCTATTATCTATCTATATAAGCTATAAACTGTACTTATATATAGTAGATTGTTGTTCAATTTTTTTAGCTATAGTAAGTTGTGCATCAGGGTAAGTCGAGCTCCAGCTCCGCCCCTGCTTGTGTCCCCAACACACCCAATACACTTGTCAGATGTACAGGTGCACTAGTTCGGCGAAGAGATAGTGAAATACAAGCGGTAGTAATGATTATGAGTAGCAATTGTAATATGAAATAAGTATCGCTGGGAGCAAACATATAACAAAACAGTAAGCAAACGGTGTGCAATGCTTGGAAATAAGGCCTAGGGATCATACTTTCACTAGTGGACACACTCCCAACAAATATAACATGATTGAACAAATAGAAAACTTCTCTTCACTATGGTACTCTGAATTACTCTCCTATTGAATAACACTAATCATTGCGTAGTGGCTACAGAAGCACCCCTTAAAGTTCATCAAGTACTTGACAAACACCACTCATAGAGATATCCAAATCAAAGCATAACTCAAGATAGATATTATTGCAACTTAGACCAAGTACTAACACGGTGCACACACTGTCAACATTACACCATGAATGGAGGAATAGATCACTACAATACTATCATAGCGATAATTATTCTCATAATCCATAAGAGATCACAATCGTAGCCTAGACCAAGTACCACCATGATGCACGCACTGTCACCGTTACACCATGGCAGGAGGAATAGATTACTTTAATAACATCACTAGAGTACACATAATATCTAAATAATAACATCTACTTGTTCAACATGATACAAAGCTCACGATCACATAAAGATCACATCATGGGAGAGAGAGGTGAACCATATAGCTACCGGTAGAGCCCTCAGCCCCGGGGATGAACTACTCCCTCCTCATCATAGGAGACAGCAAGGTTGATGGAGATGACGGTGAGGTCGATGGAGACGGCGGAGACGGCGATGGAGACCGATGGAGATGGCTCCGGGGGCACTTCCCCGTCCCGGCAGGGCGCCGGAACAGAGACTTCTGTCCCTCGAAATTCATCGACGACGGCGGTGGAGCTGCGGAACTGCTTCTGGAAAATTGCCGAATCCCCTAGGGTTTTCCGTCCCGAGGCTTCTTATAGGCGAAGGGGCGTTGTCAGGGGGCAGCCAGGGCCTCCTCACACCTAGGTGGCGCGGGCCAGGGGCAGGCCGCGCGAGCCTAGTGTGAGGGCGGCCTGTGTCCCCTCTCCTGCGCCTCTTCGGATCTCTGGAAGCTTCCAAGAAAAATAAGACTTCAGGAACTTGTTTCATCCAATTCCGAGAATATTTCCTGTGTAGCTTTTCTGAAACACAAAAACAGCAGAAAACAGGGAACTGGCACTGTGGCATCTTGTCAATAGGTTAGTTCCGGAAATCGCATAAAAACACCACGAAGTGTAACGAAACATTAGGCAAATGGTATAAAAACAAGCATGGAGCATCAAAAATTATGGATACGTTTGAGACGTATCACCAATCTCGTGCATGATTTCTTTGTAAAGCTCTAAAGGAATAGCACTTGCACTAGCACCAATATCACATAAACCATAATAGCAATGATCTCCAATCCTGACAGAAATAACAGGAACACTTGTTTTCCTATGCTTTTTAGGATGTGAGAGAATGTTAGAAGCATCTTCACAAAAAAGAATATATTCATCCCCTACATCTTTAGTAACAAGATCCTTTAATATAGCTACAGGAGACTTAATAGTAATTTGCTCATCAGGTTCTGCAACTTTCTTAGTACTTTTATTAGACACACTTACCAAAGTAGAATACTTCTTTACCTTAGCAGGGAAAGGTGTCTTCTCAAAATAAGGTTCAGGCACAATGTTATCAACAATACAAACTTCAGTAGCTGCAGCAGGTATATGACTAATAGAGTCTTTATAAGGCGCATGATATTTGTTCCACTCTTTCTTTGGAACATCAAGATAAGAGGCAAAGGCCTTAAGACAATTAGCAAGTATTTGTGAATCAAGACCATAAGCAGTGCTAACACTATGAAAGTCATCGGTTCCCATAAAAGATTTAATGCATTCATAATCATAGTTTATACCTGACTTCCTGATACGTCTCAAACGTATCTATAATTTTTGATGCTCCATGCTTGTTTTTACACCATTTGCCTTGTGTTTCGTTACACTTCGTGGCGTTTTTATGCGATTTCTAGAACTAACCTATTAACAAGTCGCCACAGTGCCAGTTCCCTGTTTTCTGTTGTTTTTGTGTTTCAGAAGTGATACACAGGAAATATTCTCGGAATTGGACGAAACCAAAGCCAGAAGTCTTATTTTTCCCGGGAACATCTAGACATCCGAAGAGAGGAAGGAGAGGGGCCACAGGCCACCCTCACATAGGGCTGGCGCGGCCCAGGCCCTGGCCGCGCCACCCTAGTGTGAGGAGGCCTGTGGCCACCCCTGACATCGCCCCTTCGCCTATAAGAAGCCTCAGGACGGAAAACCCTAAGGGAGTCGGCGAAATTTCTAGAACAGTTCCGCAGCGCCGCCGCCATCGAAGACAAATTTCGGGGGACAGAAGTCTCTGTTCCGGCACCCTGCCGGGACGGGGAAGTGCCCCCGGAGCCATCTCCATCGGTCTCCATCGCCGTCTCCGCCGTCTCCATCGACCTCACCGCCATCTCCATCAACCTTGCTGTCTCCTACGATGAGGAGGGAGTAGTTCATCCCCGGGGCTGAGGGCTCTACCGGTAGCTATGTGGTTCACCTCTCTCTCCCATAATGTGATCTTTATGTGATCGTGAGCTTTGTATCATGTTGAACAAGTAGATGTTATTATTCAGATATTATGTGTACTCTAGTGGTATTATTAAAGTAATATATTCCTCCTGCCATGGTGTAACGGTGACAGTGCGTGCATCATGGTGGTACTTGGTTTAGGCTATGATTGTGATCTCTTGTGGATTATGAGAGTAATTATTACTATGATAATATTGAAGTGATCTATTCCTCCTTTCATGGTGTAATGTTGACAGTGTGTGCACCGTGTTAGTACTTTGTCTAAATTGCAATAATATCTATCTTGAGTTGTGCTTTGATTTGGATATCTCTATGAGTGGTGTTTGTCAAGTACTTGATGAACTTTAAGGGGTGCTTCTGTAGCCACTACACAATGATTAGTGTTACTCAATAGGAGAGTAATTCAGAGTACCATAGTGGAGAGAAGTTGTTTATTTGTTCAATCATGTTATATTTGTTGGGAGTGTGTCCACTAGTGAAAGTATGATCCCTAGGCCTTGTTTCCAAGCATTGCACACCGTTTACTTGCTGTTTTGTTACATGTTTGCTTGCAGCGATTTTTATTCCAGATTGTATTTACTACTTATAATCATCTATACCACTTGTATTTCACTATCTCTTTGCCGAACTAGTGCACCTATACATTTGACAAGTGTATTGGGTGTGTTGGGGACACAAGAGACTTTCTGTATCGTAATTGCAGGGTTGCTTGAGAGGGATAGCTTTGACCTCTAACCTCCCTGAGTTTGATAAACCTTGGGTGATCCACTTAAGGGAAACTTGCTGCTGTTCTACAAACCTCTGCACTTGGAGGCCCAACAAGTGTCTACAAGAATAGAAGTGCGTAGACATCAAGCTCTTTTCTGGCTCCGTTGCCAGGGAGGTAAGGTAAAAGGTACTCGCATCCTTCTGTGTGAGTGCTCGGAGTTATTTCCTTTAGATTCTGCAATTACATCTTTTTGTTTCTTGTTTTTATTTTCACTAGTTAGGCTTAATGGAAAATAAAGAGTTCTTTAGTCTTTTTCCTGATTTTAGATTTGAAGAGAAAATTGAAAATCCTTTGGAGCTTATTTCGCATAGCAATGTTATTAGTACGAATGCTTTGAATACTGTTAATGCTAATGCTACAGAAAAGTCTAAGCTTGGGGAAGCTGGTTTTGTTAAGTATGATATTTTTAGTCCCCCAGCTTTAGTGGAGAAAGTTTGCTCTGATGATATTTTATCTCCCATATGTGATGTTTCTAATGATGCTTGTGCTCCTCATCCTTTTAAAATACCTATGAAAATTGTTGATCATGTTAAGAATAACTGCTATTTAGGAGATGGAACTGTCCATCCTGGTGATCATTTGCTTTTTATACATGAATTATGCGAGTTGTTCCAGTGTGCAGGTATTTCAATGGACCAAGTTAAGAAGAAGCTATTCTCTTTGTCACTGAAAGGCAGAGCTGAGGAATGGTATCGGCTGCTTGAAGATGGTCCATCTATTGCATGGGAGGAAATTGTGTCTCTCTTTTATTCCAAGTTTTATCCTCCAAGTGAAATTCATAAAGATCATAATCGGATATATAACTTTTGGCCTCATGAGGGAGAAAGCATTGCCCAAGCGTGGGGAAGATTGAAGTTACTAATGCATAAATGTCCTATTCATGATCTTCCCCGTAATATTATTATTAATAATTTTTATGCAAGGCTTTCAGGACATTACAAGGACTATCTAGATGCATGCTTTGATGGGTCTTTCACAAGCAAGGATGTCGACACCAAGTGGGGTCTGCTTGAAACAATTCAAAACAATATTGAAGGTTGGGATAGCGACAAAGGTAAAGGATCAGGTATGAATTACGAGTTTGATTGCATTAAGTCTTTCGCTGAAACTACTAATTTTCAAGAGCTTAGTGCTAAGTATGGTCTTGATCCTCAAATTATGGTTGATTGCTTTAAAGCCTTTGCTTCCCATATAAATGTTCCTAAAGGAAATGGGGACGTGTATCATGAACCTTTTAAGGATACTTGCATAGAGACTGATATTGTTATTGATGATTGCAATAAACATGCTCAAACTTCTAAAAGTACTATTTCTTATAAGCATGTTAATTTTTGTGGAGTACATAGACCTTGTGAACAGAGTTACAACAAGGAAGATTATTGCATCACCCACGCAAATGAAGAAACCAGTATGTGGCTCAAGGATCTAGATGTGCTTGGTGAATGGGTTTGTGAGCTTTATCCTTTTCTTTGTGAATTTTGTGGTGAAAAGGGGCACTTTAATTTTCAATGCCCAATTAATCGAACGAGTACCACAGATTTGTATTGTGATGATAAGATTACTTTCAATCAGTATGATGAGCTTACTTTGTTTTTGAATTGTGAAGAGATATCTAGAAAGATTGCTTTGGTAGACATGAATGATGTTGATCTGAGTAAATGACACCGTGAGTCACACAACTTGTCCTGTATGTGCACTTAAGTCACACTTCTTGCAAACCAGACAAATAGGTCACACAACTTGTTAAACCGTGCACCATTGGTCACAAACCACTGTCATGTCCTGTTTTTGGCCGAAACTACGCACGTGCTGCTCACAGAGGGCGGTTTGGACTGGGTTTTTTGCAGTAACCCCCTGGGCATTTTTAAATCGAGGTGGTCGCTCGATTTGTTCTCCCGGGGGCGATGGAGGAAGCAGCCGGCTCACCTGCTTCTGCCCCGGTGACCTCGTCCTCAGCGTCAACCGTGCCGCAAGCAGTGGAGTCACCCCCAGCTGATTGGTAGCCTCGTCTCAGGCTTGAGTGGCAGGAGGCCCCCGAGCATAGCTTGACTAAAAGTGTAGCAGGCCGCTCCCGCGTCGTCCCGGAGGACGTGCTGCTCCTCCCCGAGCCGCCCAAGCCCTCCACCACGAGGCCTCCCGACCCGCCGGAGCACAAGGCCGCTACCGCTGCGACTACGAAGGACAAGGACGCGGCTCCGGCGCCCGCTTCTAGTGACGACCACCACGTGCGGCTAACGACGGCGAGACGGTGCCCGCGGCGTAGCAGCGATGGAGCGAGGCGCGGCCCTCCGACCCGATGTTCGTGCGCTCCGAGATGCTGGTCACGGAGTTCGGCCGGTACTCGTGCTCGGCCGCCGTGCACGATCAGCCGGCGACGACTCCACTCGTGCTCGGCCGCCGTGCAAGGATCAGAGGACATTGCTGTCCTACAGTATACCTTCGTAGCTTGTGGCCGACGCTCGACATCGTCGTAGCATGGGGCCGCACGACCGAGCTGCTGGAGTATGTGGACAACCTCGAGTTCATCATGGCGCACTCCAAGGGCCTCCCTGGGGACTAGCTCTCCATTGTCGAGCTTACTGTCCTGTTCGTGTGCATGGCCGGACGGAGTCCATGCATGGATGGATAGCAGGTGCATACAAGGAGTAGGTGAGCATCATGATGACGGGCCACAGCCTCGGGGCGGCGCTGTGTGCGTCGGCCGTGCACCAACACACACAGCGTGTTCGGCCTGCTCGAGTCCAGCATCGCGCACTGCTCTCTGGGACACCGGCCGCCGGCCATTCCATTCCAAACCGCCTACCGTTGTACGTGCATGGTTTCAGCCAAAAACAGGACATGACAGTGGTTAGTGACCAACGGTGCACGGTTTAACAAGTTGTATGATCTATTTATCTGGTTTGCAAGAAGTGTGACTTAAGTGCACATACGGGACAAGTTGTGTGACTCACGGTATCATTTACTCATGTTGATCTTAATAGCACCCTTCGTGGTTGTCATCTCTATTGTGCTAAAGATTGCCTCGCAAATACTTACTTACAAGATCTTATTAAACATGATGTTTTGCCAAGCTATGATAGGACTAATAGATGTTTTGATCTTATTAATAGAGAGGAGGAATCCTCCAAAGTTTCTTCTATTGTTTCTGTCAGCAAGCCAGATTATGTGGAGAAGATGCCTTTCCCTCCTAAAGAATATGTGGAGAAGATACCCTTCAAGTCTCTCCCTCCTAAAGGAGAGAGTAAGAAGAGTAAGAAGAAGAAGAAGAAGAAGAGGAGTAAGAGGCGAGAGGACACGGTATCTTCCCCTAAGCGTTATGATCCTGCTATAGATTATGATAATTCTGATTGGGATGATGTTCCTATGCCTGTTACCTATGTTAGTGATCATGATTGGGAAAAGCACTCTACTTTTGATATTGAAAATCTTTTTGGTACCAATTCTAAGGTTAATAATTGTTGTACCATTAGTGCTATCCATGTTCCTTCTTATGATGATATGTTTGATGAGTATGCTTTGCGACATAGTAGTTCTCTAGCTTGTGATGATGGGTATAATATTTTCAGTTCACCTAATTTTGAGGAGAAAATTAGTTATGATTACAATATGCCTCCTGTTTTTGATGATTATGGTGATGAGAATAATTATTCTGTTGAATCTGCTCCTACTACTATTGTTCATGTAGGGAGTATTAATCCTTTTATGCATGTGGCTCATGATAGGGATGCTTTATGTGATAGTTATATTGTTAGTTCTATTCATGATGCTACTGAAAGTTACTATGAGAGAGGGAAACATGGTTTGATGGATCTCAACAATATTGAGTTTCCCCTCTTTATGTTGCAATTCTTGAAGTTGTACTTGTTTTGCCTTCCTATGCTTTTTGCTTTGCGCTTTTATGACTTGTCTCTTTACAAGACTATTTTTCATAGGAAGTGGTTTAGATTTAAATGTGTTCCATACTTGCTTTTTGATGCTCTATATTGCTTTAAGTTCCTATATGGTGCATTTGCCTCAAGCTCTTATATGGCGCCCACATGAGCATCTTTGCAAATTACTGCGCCTAGCTCAAAGGCGTTAAAGAAAAGCACTCTTGGGAGATAACCCAATGTTTTATTTTCAGTACTTTTTTCTTTTATTTGAGTCTTGGAAGTTATTAGTACTGTAATAACCGCTCCTTATCTTTTTTATTTCGTTTTTGTGCCAAGAGAAGCCTCTAATTTGAGTGAGGTAAAGATTTGGGGATGTTGCTGTCCTGAAACAGTTTTTGGTGCTGCACCGTAAAAATTCGTATAAATTCTCTGTATATCTTTTGGACCTGCGATTTCTTGTGCATATGCCCTAGGTTATATCCAAACTTTTGTTAGTTGAACACTTTTTGATTTTAGCAACACAAAACCCCTCAAAAATTCGACCTTTGTCAGCTGTTCAGTTTTGACAGATTTCTGCCAATATTTGTGTTTGCCGCTTTATCGCTTTCTTTTTTAGTTCTTTTGATCACGAAACTTTTGGGGAAGTTGCTACAGTAGTATATACTTAATATGTGGTGGTTTTAGGTTGAAACATGAAGCAAAAAGGGTTGATTCTATGTTATGCTTAAACTAATGTTGCTAATAGATTTGTGTTTAGTTTTGTATGAAGGAAGTTTTCAAGTGCAGGGATTGGAGAATGATGAGATGAGTTGAAGAATGGACAAAAGCTCAAGCTTGGGGATGCCCATGCATCACCCCAAGAAATATCCAAGAAGTACAAGCGTCAAAGCTTGGGGATGCCCCCGAGGCACCCCTTCTTCATCGGCAAAAATCAGGTCACCTTTCAAGATACTATATTTTTATTGCTTCATGCACTATGCATTTTTCTTGGAGCGTCAGTTGTTTTAGTTTTCTTAGTTACTTTAGTTTTGTTTTCTGCAATAAATGGTTAGATCACATCATGTTTCTTTTGGAGGAGATGAACTCGCTTTTCATTTGCCAAGAACACTCTAGTTTTCACTCTTATCGTTCAACGAGTGTTCTCTTTTTCTACTACTGCTTTTGGTTTTCGATTGTCGCCTTGATTTGTGTTCATACCTTGTCATATCTCTTCATCAATGTGTATTTTTGCCTCTGATCTTTATTGGTTTTCATCAAAAGAGGTGTCTTAAAAAATTTCAAATGTTGTTGGAAAAGAAAAAAAAAGCTTTATGCAAAATAGTGGTACAAGAAGGAGCTTGTTTAGACTGCGGCTTAGACTTTTTCATGTCGTGCTTGATGTCTTTTTGATAGTATGCTTAGTGGTTTTGCTGTAGCATGACTTGTCTCAAATGACTGAGATTGCTTAGTGAGCCTTTGAAAAAAATAATGCGTTGTTTATATTATTTGGAAGCATTAATTTGGTTTTCTCCTTTGATGCTTTATTTGGGTTGACTTGGCACATGCTTAGACCATGTTGACTACAAAATAAGTCGCCTATAGCCTCTATGATCATTTAGTTTTTGACTTTTGATGCCATCTTATGCTTCTTTTAATGTTGCTTTGTCGCTTCGCATGATTATGGCCGTTATTGCTCTCTTAGTTGGTCGCTCCCAGTCTTTTGCTAGCCCTCGCCTTGTACTGAGTATGAGCTCTACTCGTGCATCCAACTCCTAAAAACCAAGTTTGTCATTGTGTCCACTATAAATTCCTATGCATGGTATTTGTAAGCCATTCCAAGTAAATTTCATGTGCTACCTTTCAAAAAAAAACCTTCAAAATACTCCTTGTTTTGTGACACTGTTTTCAGCTCATGGGGACGTAGTGGTCGGATTTGCTATCTTCCATATTGCTTATTCCAAAAATAAAAAAAAGGAAAAAATAAAAGAAAAAAAGGCACTCCTCCATGGAATGTGAATGTTGGTGGGCACCCGATGGAATCGGTTAGCCATGGTTTGAGAAAGGAAAAAAGGTGGGGAGGAGTGCCAAGCTTTATAAAAGAGCACAAAAGTGCCAATCTCTCTCTCTCAAAAACTTGCTTCATTTTTGTATGGAAGATAGTAAGAACCCCATTGCCAGTCGTTGACAAAGACAACCACCTCTCAAAATCCAATTTTTATCCCTCTATTTTATAAATGAAAAGCTCTAGCACATGTTTAATCACTGCTTCCCTCTGCGAAGGGCCTTTCTTTTACTTTTATGTTGAGTCACCACCTTCTACCTTTATGCACCGTCTAAGAGAGCATAGTTGTCATTCTTAGTGTAATATGCATTGTCCCAAAGTTCATTGATTGATTCATATTGTTGGTTTCACTTGTTCTTAAATTATTTGTATCTAGTCGCCCTCTTAAACTTGAAGGTGTCCTATGCATTTATGTTTTGCTCTCCATGAAGGACAAGCTGAAAACCATTTGTATGTTTTTCCTTATGATTTGAACACACGTTTGACTTTCATTGTTTCATTTTCATGATCTTTTGTTTGTGTTCATTTGCATGTTTACAACATGGTTGCTAAGTTCTTATTGTCAAGATTATATCTTTCATGCCCATGTTTTAAGTTCTTATGATCCCAGCTCACAAATGCTTACATATATGATCAAGATTGTGTAGGTGCGTGTCACCTCAAAAATTATTCTTTTGTTATCACTTACCTACTCGAGGACGAGCAGGAGTTAAGCTTGAGGATGCTGATACGTCTCAAACGTATCTATAATTTTTGATGCTCCATGCTTGTTTTTACACCATTTGCCTTGTGTTTTGTTACACTTCATGGCGTTTTTATGCGATTTCCAGAACTAACCTATTAACAAGTCGCCACAGTGCCAGTTCCCTGTTTTCTGCTGTTTTTGTGTTTTAGAAGTGATACACAGGAAATATTCTCGGAATTGGATGAAACCAAAGCTAGAAGTCTTATTTTTCCCGGGAGCATCCAGACATCCGAAGAGAGGAAGGAGAGGGGCCATAGGCCACCCTCACATAGGGCTGGCGCGGCCCAGGCCCTGGCCGCGCCACCCTAGTGTGAGGAGGACTGGGGCCACCCCTGACATCGCCCCTTCGCCTATAGGAAGCCTCGGGACGGAAAACCCTAAGGGAGTCGGCGAAATTTCCAAAACAGTTCCGTAGCGCCGCCGCCGTCGAAGACAAATTTTGGGGGACAGAAGTCTCTGTTCCGGCACCCTGCCGGGACGGGGAAGTGCCCCCGGAGCCATCTCCATCGGTCTCCATCGCGGTCTCCGCCGTCTCCATCGACCTCACCGCCATCTTCATCAATCTTGCTGTCTCCTACGATAAGGAGGGAGTAGTTCATCCCCGGGGCTGAGGGCTCTACCGGTAGCTATGTGGTTCACCTCTCTCTCCCATGATGTAATCTTTATGTGATCGTGAGCTTTGTATCATGTTGAACAAGTAGATGTTATTATTCAGATATTATGTGTACTCTAGTGGTATTATTAAAGTAATCTATTCCTCCTACCATGGTGTAACGGTGACAGTGCGTGCATCATGGTGGTACTTGGTTTAGGCTATGATTGTGATCTCTTGTGGATTATGAGAGTAATTATTACTATGATAGTATTGAAGTGATCTATTCCTCCTTTCATGGTGTAATGTTGACAGTGTGTGCACCGTGTTAGTACTTGGTCTAAGTTGCAATAATATCTATCTTGAGTTGTGCTTTGATTTGGATATCTCTATGAGTGGTGTTTGTCAAGTACTTGATGAACTTTAAGGGGTGCTTCTGTAGCCACTACACAATGATTAGTGTTACTCAATATGAGAGTAATTCAGAGTACCATAGTGGAGAGAAGTTGTTTATTTGTTCAATCATGTTATATTTGTTGGGAGTGTGTCCACTAGTGAAAGTATGATCCCTAGGCCTTGTTTCCAAGCATTGCACACCGTTTACTTGTTGTTTTGTTACATGTTTGCTCGCAGCGATTTTTATTCCAGATTGTATTTACTACTTATAATCATCTATACCACTTGTATTTCACTATCTCTTTGCCGAACTAGTGCACCTATACATTTGACAAGTGTATTGGGTGTGTTGGGGACACAAGAGACTTTCTGTATCGTAATTGTAGGGTTGCTTGAGAGGGATAGCTTTGACCTCTAACCTCCCTGAGTTCGATAAACCTTGGGTGATCCACTTAAGGGAAACTTGCTGCTGTTCTACAAACCTCTGCACTTGGAGGCCCAACAAGTGTCTACAAGAATAGAAGTGCGTAGACATCACTTCCTACCTTTGTCGTTTTCCCAACCTTCAGCATTCTCTTGTATACGGTCAAGAAGTTTCCACTTAGCATCTTCTTTCATATGAGTAAATAATCCAAAGCAAGAAGCATCCAAGTAATCCTTATCCGGAAGAGTAAGCCGCGCATAAAAATTATCAATAACAATATTATTGGGGAGCTCATGAATGGGGCATTTGAGCATTAGTAACTTCAATCTCCCCCACGCTTGGGCAATACTTTCTCCATCATGAGGCCAAAAATTATATATCCGGTTACGGTCTTTATGAATTTCACTTGGAGGATAAAACTTGGAATAAAAGAGAGGTACAATATCCTCCCATGCCATAGATGGACCATCTTGGAGTAGTCGATACCACTCTTCAGCTCTGCCTTTCAATGATAATGAGAATAATTTCTTCTTGACCTGGCTTGGTGAAATACCTGCATATCTGAACAACTCGCATAATTCATGTATAAATAATAAGTGATCACCCAGATGGACAGTTCCATCTCCTGAATAGCAGTTATCCATAATACGCCCAACAATTTTCATAGGTATTTTAAAAGGATCAATTTCAGCAGGCGGTGGCGGTGGTGGTTCATCCACATGTGCAGCAGTAGTAGTAGATGTGTTTCCAAATAGGAAACCAAATGGAGAGTTCTCCATAGCAAAGTAAAATAAAAATAAAAGACAAAATAAAAAAATACTCACAGCGACAGTTACCTTTACCAATTCCACTCTTCAATAGCGCTACACTCCCCGGCAACGGCGCCAGAAAATAGTCTTGATGACCCACAAGTATAGGGGGTGTATCGTAGTACTTTCGATAAATAAGAGTGTCAAACCCAACGAGGAGCAGAAGGTGTTGATGAATGGTTTTGATCAAGGATTCACTGTAAATACTAGCAAACAGGTTTTCAGGGGTATTTGGTAATACGAGAAAATAAAGTGCGAGTAAATAAAGAATAGTAGTAACAATTGCAGCAAGTGGCCCAATCCTTTCTTCAGCAAAGGACAAGCCGGTTGTGTAACTTATAATAACCAAACGTTCTCGAGGACACACGGGAGTTTCTGTCAAGAGCTTTCGCTTCATAAAGCTAGTAGTCTTTATTGGTTTGATAGGTGTTATGGGGGTGAACATGTGCTAGCGCACTACCCTTACTAGGATAAATACACACTTGTGATTATACCCCTTGCAAGCATCCACAAATACAAGAAAGTAATTAAGATAAATCTAACCACAGCCTTAAACTCTAAGATCCTACGCTCCCTGATGCAAAGGTTTCCCAACGGAGGTTTAGGTTTCTGTCACTCCAGCAACCCCACAATTGGTAGCCAAATACACAATGCATCTCACTAGGCCCATAAATGGTGAAGTATCATGTAGTCGACGTTCACATGACACCACTAGTGAAATAGCACCACAACAATATCAAACCATTAAATATTTCTCAACAATAATTCACTACTAACATCTTGACTTCTCCCATGTCCTCAAGAACTAAACGAACTACTCACAAGACATCATATGGATCATGATCAGAGGTGAAATAATGGTAAATAACAATCTGAACATAAACCTTAATTCAACGGTTCCACTCAATAGCATCAACTACAAGAGTAATCAACACCGGGAAAGTTTCCCCTATGAATATAACAAGATCCAACTCAAGATGTTACAATGGGATGGCGTGGTGATGGTGGAGATGAAGGTGCTGGTGATGGAGATGATGATGATGATCCTGATGAAGTCCGATGCGATGATGATGACGATGGCGACAATCTCCCCTCTCCGGGAAGGAATTTCCCCGGCAGATTTTTGCCTGCCGGAGAGCTTTTCTCTCTCTGGTGTTTTCTGCCCCGCAGAGGCGGCGGTGTCTAACTCTGAGCCTCCCTCTTGACTTAGGTTTTCGGGGACGATGAAGTACGTGAAGGGGCGAGACCATAGGTGGGCCAGGGCGGTCCTCACACAGGGTGGCGCGGCCAGGGGCCAGGCCGCGCCACCCTGGCGTGAGGGCCCCTCCTGGCTCCTCTCGACTCCTCCTTCTGGCTTCCTGAGTCTTCTGGGAAAATATAATTTCTTGGTATTTTTCTGGAATTTTCCTAATCTTCAAAATATGGTCCCTTGATGGTCCTTTTTCCAGCAGAATCCTGACTCCGGCAGCAAATCCTCCAATGATCATCAAACATGTGAAAACAAAGGAAATAACATAAGTATCAACTCTAAATATGAAATATATCAATGAATAACAGTAAATTATGATACACAATAGTGATGCAAAATGGACGTATCAACAAGCAGCTCAGTCACAGGACTGGGAAGCTGGAGCTGGCAGCACCACAACTGCTTGCAAACCAAGCAGTCGGCTAGATGAGTATCACCAGGAGAAGCAGCTCCCATTCGACCAGTAGGGAAATATCACCAAGAACATCACAAGTTCTTGCACATCACCACTTAAACTCTAGAAATCATCCAGCAAAACTATGAGGATGTATTGAAGCTCAAGATCAAACCCAGGAGGAGAAGGACAAGTAGTTAGCCGCAAGTCCAGAAGGAGAAGGACAAGCCCAGGAGCTGAACCAGGAGGGGAAGGCAAGCAAGGAGCAAGCCATCACCACCAGCAAGCAGCAGCAGCAGATAACAACACCTTTGCTGCAAAACTTCAGGCGTCAGGTAGGATTGATCACCTCACAGCACCACACTGCTAGAGCATGGTTTAAGCATGTGTAGCATATATGAAAAGCCCTCAGTTTGGCAAAGTGATGCTTTGCCAAGCTCATCATAGGGAATCAAGTTAAAAGCCAAATATCCATAAACCAGGGTAAAAGCCTCAGTATAAACTTCATTGGCAGGTTTAGTTTAGCAACAGGAGCAACAGGCTATTAACCATGTTGTGTTGGGCACATAACCAATTGGTTATGCACCTCAGACACACAACAGGAATAGATTCAGCATCACATCCTAAAACCCTGGATTTGTTTCCAAGCAAATCATTTCATTTAGTTAGAAAAGCCTCAGACCAACATCACAGGCTTGGTATTTAGGTAAGTTTCACTATTCTAATTAGCTTTCCAATACTGGTTGCTGGGCACATGACCCACAGGTCATGCACCTCAACACAACCAACAAACCAATTGATAGTAGGGCAATATAACGCACCACAAATCATTTTCCTAGCTGCAACATCTAGGAATCATATTTTGTTCAAGTAAAATTCACCACTGAATCTTGCAACATAGCAAGACTCAACATCACATAGTTGTCATGGTTAAACAAATGACAGAAGCAAACACAGCAGCATATCCATCACATGACCAGGCATAGAAGCTAACTGAATCTAGGAATTCAGTTAGACACCATCAACATTGTGATATCATAAATCACAGGAGGGAAACCTAGCACACCAAGATACAGAAGTTAACTGAAAGCTTGCAACAGAGCAAGTTTCAGAACAACATTTCTATCAAAAGAAATGCACTGACAGAATGTGGGGCAAAGCAAGATCATCAAAGATCAAGCTTTATAGCACTGAATAGAAACCACTAAATCAAGCTAGCAACAGCTAACAGCATCACAGAGCAAAGTCTATGAGCTTGGCTCACTGATCTCGACCAGTTGGCCAGAGACCGTGGCCAGAGCAGAAGGAGAAGATTAGAGAAGGGAGAAGTCACACTCACCGTCGCCTGGGTGCTCGTCTAGACGGCATGGCAGGGCAGTGCTTGCGCGGCCAGCCAGAGGCTGCCCAAGGAAGACTTCACCGAGCACACCGGGAAGCACCACACCACGGCGCTTCCGCCGACGTGTACTCACACATCACAAGCACCAGAGGTTGCACAGCAAGCACATGAGAGAGGGCTCGGCGAGGCATCAAGTCAGAGGCGACCAGTGACGGCGGAAACCGAGGGGGAAACCACCCCAAATCTCCCCAGAGAGGAAGCTCCCATCGATTCCAACTGGATGAGGTGGTAGAGGGAGTTGGGGCGACGGATTTGCCCCAAGCATCAGCGGCGAAGGCCACCGGAGATGGCCGGATTGGTCGGGCGACGGCGGCGGCGATTTAGGGTTCGCCAGAGAGCTCGAGGAGGAGAGGGGGGAGAGTGAGGGGGGCTGGGCTGGGTCGGTTGATGATTGCTAGTTTGTTGGTGAACCCCAAGAGAAGGTTTTGATGAAAATAGCAGCAAGTTTTCCCTCAGTTAAGAAACCAAGGTTTAATCGTTCAGGAGAAGAGCAGACAATACGACTGAAGGTGATGCTGACTGGCTTAATAACACTCCAACAAGGGTGCCGTTTAACGATACTTGTTGACACGTCTTCGACCAATAGCAACGCGGAACCTGCACACAACACAACCAAGTACTTTGTTCCCAACTTGCGATGAGGTTGTCAATCTTACCGGTTTGCTTGAAACAAAGGTTATGAGCGTATCGAGTGGAAAGTGATAATAGTATGCGAGTAAAGTAAACAATGCGAGTAAAGTAAACAGGTGATAGCAATATGATGGAAATAGGACCGGGGTCCACAGTTCACTAGTGGTGTCTCTCCATAAGATAAATAACACATGCTGGGTAAACAAATTACAGTTGGGCAATTGATAGAATAAAGATAAACGTGATATGTCAAGAAGATCACTATGCGATTTACTCTGGGCATTACAATAAAATACATAGACCGCCATCCAACTGCATCTATGACTAATAATCCACTCACGGGGATATCATCCGAACACCCCATGAGTATTAAGTTGCGAACAACAGATAATTGTATTAAGCAATGTGTGTAATGTAAACAAAGCATATGCCCTCGAGCATATGAATGTTGTTTTCTCCCTAGTAGCAACATCACATCTACAACCTTAGAGGTTTCTGTCACTCCCCCAGGTTAAATAGAGGCATGAACCCACTATCGAGCATAAATATCCCCTCTTGGAGTCACTAGCAACTACTCAGCCATGATAGCTACTAACAACGGAGAGCATTGATGTCTACACACGCTTCTATTCTTGTAGACAGTGTTGGGCCTCCAAGTGCAGAGGTTTGTAGAGCAGCAGCAAGTTTCCCTTAAGTGGATCACCCAAGGTTTATCGAACTCAGGGAGGAAGAGGTCAAAGCTATCCCTCTCAAGCAACCCTGCAATTACGATATAGAAAGTCTCTTGTATCCCCAACACACCCAGTACATTTGTCAGATGTATAGGTGCACTAGTTCGGCGAAGAGATAGTGAAATACAAGTAGTAGTGATGACTATGAGTAGTAAATGTAATATGGAATAAGTATCGCTGCAAGCAAACATGTAACAAAACAGGAAGTAAACGGTGTGCAATGCTTGGAAACAAGGCCTAGGGATCATACTTTCACTAGTGGACACACTCCCAACAAATATAACATAATTGAACAAATAAATAACTTCTCTTCCCTAAGGTACTCTGAATTACTCTCCTATTGAATAACACTAATCATTGCGTAGTGGCTACAGAAGCACCCCTTAAAGTTCATCAAGTACTTGACAAACACCACTCATAGAGATATCCAAATCAAATCACAATTCAAGATAAATATTATTGCAACTTAGACCAAGTACTAACACGGTGCACACACTGTCAACATTACACCATGAAAGGAGGAATAGATCACTTCAATACTATCATAGTAATAATTATTCTGATAATCCATAAGAGATCACAGTCGTAGCCTAGACCAAGTACCACCACGATGCACGCACTGTCACCGTTACACCATGGCAGGAGGAATAGATTACTTTAATAACACACTAGAGTACACATAATGAAGAAGAGTAACATCTACTTATTCAACATGATACAAAGCTCACGATCACATAAAGATCACATCATGGGAGAGAGAGGTGAACCATATAGCTACCGGTAGAGCCCTCAGCCCCGGGGGAGAACTACTCCCTCCTCATCATAGGAGACAGCAAGGTTGATGGAGATAGCGGTGAGGTCGATGGAGATGGCGGAGACGGCGATGGAGACCGATGGAGATGGCTCGGGGGGCACTTCCCCGTCCTGGCAGGGTGCCGGAACAGAGACTTCTGTCCCCCAAAATTTGTCTTCGACGGCGGCGGCGCTGCGGAATTGTTCTGGAAATTTCGCCGACTCCCCTAGGGTTTTCCGTCCCGAGGCTTTATATAGGCGAAGGGGCGTCGTCAGGGGGCTGCCAGGGGCTCCTCACACTAAGTGGGCGCGGCCAGGGGCTGGGCCGCGCCTCCTATGTGTGAGGGCGGCCTCTGGCCCCCCTCTGGCTCTCTTTCGGTCTTCGGGAAGCTTCCGGGAAAAATAAGACTTCTGGAACTTGTTTCGTCCAATTTCGAGAATATTTCCTGTGTAGCTTTCTGAAACACAAAAATAGCAGAAAACAGGGAACTAGCACTGTGGCATCTTGTCAATAGGTTAGTTCCAGAAATTGCATAAAAGCGCCACGAAGTGTAACAAAATGCAAGGCAAATGGTGTAAAAACAAGCATGGAGCATCAAAAATTATAAATACATTTGAGACGTATCAAGCATGCAAGATCATAAACAACATAGAGATAACATAAGATATATTTCAGTATAGCAACTCAATCATAACACCAATATTCATCGGATCCCAACAAACCAAACATGTAGAATTACAGAACGGTGATCTCAATCATGTAGGGCAGCTCATGAGATCTAAACATGAAGCACATGGTGGAGGAGACAACCATCTAGCTACTGCTATGGACCCATAGTGCAAGGTAGACTACTCACTCATCGCTCCAGAGGCAAGCATGGCGATGAAGAAGACCTCTGGTGGCGATTCCCCTCTCCGGCAGGGTTTCGGGAAGAGCTTCTGGACCCTCCCGATCTCGGGTCGACGACGGCGGTGGATCGTGATGTGTTTCTGGAAAACTGATCGGGTTCTTAGGTTTTTTCCGTCGGGGGGTCTTATAGGCGAAGAGGCATCGTCAGAGGTGGCCCGAGGTGCCCTCACACATAGGGGGCGCGGCCAGGGCCTAGGCCGCACCGCCCTGGTGTGTGGGGCCCTCGTGGCCCCCTCCAACTCCTCTTCAGATCTCTGGAAGCTTCCGGGAAAAATAAGACTTCAGGAACTTGTTTCGTCCAATTCTGAGAATATTTCCTGTGTAGCACTTCTAAAACACAAAAATAGCATAAAACAGGGAACTGGCACTGTGGCGACTTGTTAATAGGTTAGTTTTAGAAAATGCATAAAAGTGCCACGAATTGTAACGAAACAGTAGGCAAATGGTGTAAAAACAAGCATGGAGCATCAAAAATTATAGATACATTGGAGACGTATCAAGCATCCTCAAGCTTAACTCCTGCTCGTCCTCGAGTAGGTAAGTGATAACAAAAGAATAATTTTTGAGGTGACATGCACCTACACAATCTTGATCATATATGTAAGCATTTGTGAGCTGGGATCATAAGAACTTAAAACATGGGCATGAAAGATATAATCTTGACAATAGAAACTTAGCAACCATGTTATAAACATGAAAATGAACACAAACAAAAGATCATGAAAATGAAATAATGAAAGTCAAATGTGTGTTCAAATCATAAGGAAAAATATACAAATGGTTTTCAGCTTGTCCTTCATGGAGAGCAAAACATAAATGCATAGGACACCTTCAAGTTTAAGAGGGCGACTAGATACAAATAATTTAAGAACAAGTGAAACCAACAATATGAGTCAATCAATAAAAACTTTGCGACAATGCACATTATACTAAGAATGACAACTATGCTCTCTTAATGGTGCTTAAAGATAGAAGGTGGTGACTCAACATAAAAGTAAAAGAAAGGCCCTTCACGGAGGGAAGCAGTGTTTGCAAGTTTTATAGACCTTCAAAAATTATGTTACTTACCGGCTTTGAGCTCTCATTGCCCCCATCATAAGCATCTTGAATGGTTAGAGTTAATGCGAGAACAATTATGATGCATATGCTTGACAAATCATAAGTCGAAAACCTCGTGTCCCATGAATACGAGTACCCAAACCTCATGCTACTCAACTTAGAGTCCCAAGCAAGGCTCTTGTCATTGTAAGTATATGCGTATCATCGAGAACCGCCAACGGGGTACCTCCGTGCCCGATGACATGGAACAAGCCCACATCAAAATGACAGGACAAGCAGACAATGAACACCCCGACATCTCTTTTATTTGCCATTTGTTTAGCTTTTTATTTTGAGATGCGTCGTCTAATGTCCACCATGGGTATGCTGCAAATTTCCACCATGAATTATGCATGGCTTAGATTGGCGGCCCAGACGTTTTCCTAACACATATACAAACTCCATGATCCCCGCAAGATTCCCAATTCATTTCACACCGCGGGCATCCATAAACAAAAGATCACGATATCAACTCAAATAAGAAGTGCAATGTTGAAAGCTTGCCCCATGACAACATGGTTGGGCTAGTATCCAACTTACAACTTGCAAACATAACAACTCAACATAAGAGACCACAATGTCAAATTTTTAAGAACAAGTAAAAGTAAACTGTGCCTTCCGGTTCGTGAGAGCTTTACTCACCAATTTTCGCATAACACTGGTAAGAGTTTAATTTGAAGAGAAAATAAAAGCAAGTTAAATTTACTTGGAATAGCAAATTGCTAATAGGTATGTATGGTGGACACTTTGGAAAACTTTGGTTTTTAGGAGTTGGATGCACGAGTAGAGCTCATACTCATTACAAGGCGAGGGCTAGCAAAAGACTGGGAGCGACCAACTAAGAGAGCAATAATGGCCATAATCATGCAAAGCGACAAAGCGACATTAAAAGAAGCATACGATGGCATCAAAAGTCAAAAACTAAATGATCATAGAGGCTATTGGCGACTTTGTATGAGTCTAACATGTGTGAGCATGCGCCAAGTCAACCCAAATAAAGCATCAAGGAGAAAACCAAAATAATGCTTCCAAACGATAAAAATAACGCATGATTTTTTCAAAGGCTCATTAAGCAATCTCAGTTATTTGAGACAAGTTATGCTACAGCAAAACCACTAAGCATACTATCAAAAATACATCAAGCATGACATGAAAAAGCCTAAGCCGCAGTCTACACAAGCTCCTTCTTGTACCACTTTTTTGCACAAAGCTTTTTCTCTTTTCCAACACCATTTGAAATTTTTATAAACACCTCTTTTGATGAAAACCAATAAAGATCAGAGGCAAAAATACACCTTTATGAAAAGATATGACAAGGTCTGAACACAAATCAAGGCGAAAACGAAAACCAAAAGCAGTAGCAGAAAAAGAAGAACACTTGGTTTTTGATGAGAGTGAAAACTAGAGCGTTCTTGGCAAATGAAAAGCAAGGCAACTTCTCCAAAGGAAATTTGCTAGGGTCCAACCATTTATTGCAGCAAACAAAACTAAACTAACTAATAAAACTAAAACAACTGACGCTCCAAGAGAAACGCATAGTGCATGAAGCAATAAAAATATAGTGTCTTGAAAGGTGACCTGATTTTTGCCGATGAAGAAGGGGTGCCTCGGGGGCATCCCCAAGCTTTGACGCTTGTACTTCTTGGATATTTCTTGGGGTGATGCATGGGCATCCCCAAGCTTGAGCTTTTGTCCATTCTTCAACTCATCTCATCATTCTCCAATCTCTACACTTGAAAACTTCCTTCATACAAAACTAAACACAAATCTATTAGCAACATTAGTGTAAGCATAACATATAATCAACCTCTTTTTGCTTCAGGTTTCAACCCAAAACCACCACATATAAAGTATATACTACTTTAGCAACTTCCCCAAAAGTTCCGTGATCAAAAGAACTAAAAAAGAAAGCGATAAAGCGGCAAAAACGAATAGTGGCAGAAATATGTCAAAACAGAACAGCTGACAAAGGTCGAATTTTTGAGGGGTTTTCTGTTGCTCAAATAAAAAAGTGTTAAACTAATGAAAGTTTGGATATAACCTGTGGCATATGCACAAGAAATCGCAGGTCCAAAAGATATACAGAGAATTTTCACGAATTTTTACGGTGCAGCACCGAAAACTGTTTCAGGACAGCAACATCCCCAAATCTTTACCTCACTCAAATTAGAGGCTTCTCTTGGCACAACAATGAAATAAAAATGATAAGGAGAGGTTATTACAGTAGTAATGACTTCCAAGACTCAAATAAAAGAAAAATTACTGAAAATAAAACATTGGGTTATCTCCCAAGAGTGCTTTTCTTTAACGCCTTTGAGCTAGGCGCAGAAAATTGCGAATCAAGTAATAATGAAAGAGGCATCAGGATCCACTATAGGAATCTTTTCAACAATGAAGGAAAATGTGTCCAAATGAGTTTTCAAAGATCCTTTATGATCATTTTTTGGTACACTACTTTCATCAAAAAAGTTTTTAGGACAAATCCAACTAAATTTTTATCCCAAGCATCGTGAATTCCTATAAGTTTATAAGGTATTGACACTCTAAAATCTTCATTGGGTGTACCAACAACCGCAACAGGCAAGCCAAGCTTATTAAATTTCTTAAAAACCTTTCTAGCCTCAATAGCAACATCTCTAAATTCTATGCGCAAAGTTTCCAAGATAAAAGCTTTCTTTTCGGGATCCTCAATTTCATGAAGCTTAAGGAACATGTATTACATAAAAGGATTAAGGCTAGCAAACCTAGCTTCTAACATGTGAACTAAATAAGCAGAAGCAACTTCATAACTAGGAGCAAGCTCAACCAAAGACTTTTCCTCAACTTCTTTATGCATACTAATATGATTAAAGAACTCCTCAATGCTACTTTTTCCAATAATTGAACCACTTCCTACTGAGAGGTCCTCCAAAACGTACTTAGGGAACAACATGATGAACTAAAAGTAAGGAAATAACAACTACCAAGGATTCTAATTTTTTTGGGTTTTTGATATAAAAAGATGCTAGTAAAAATAAAGTAAAGCAAAACATAAAACAAAGTAAAGGATGTGTGTGCGAAAAACTCCCCTTACAAAGGTCTTCCACTTCTTCCCCGGCAACGGCGCCAGAAAGAGCTTGATTGCTAGTTTGTTGGTGAACCCCAAGAGAAGGTTTTGATGAATATAGCAGCAAGTTTTCCCTCAGTTAAGAAACCAAGGTTTAATCGTTCAGGAGAAGAGCAGACAATATGATTGAAGGTGATGCTGACTGGCTTAATAACACTCCAACAAGGGCACCGTTTAACGATACTTGTTGACATGTCTTTGGCCAATAGCAACGCGGAACCTGCACACAACACAACCAAGTACTTTGTTCCCAACTTGCGATGAGGTTGTCAATCTCACCGGTTTGCTTGAAATAAAGGTTATGAGCGTATCGAGTGGAAAGTGATAATAGTATGCGAGTAAAGTAAACAGTGCAAGTAAAGTAAACAGGTGATAGCAATATGATGGAAATAGGACCGGGGTCCACAGTTCACTAGTGGTGTCTCTCCATAAGATAAATAACACATGCTGGGTAAACAAATTACAGTTGGGCAATTGATAGAATAAAGATAAACGTGATATGTCAAGAAGATCACTATGCGATTTACTCTGGGCATTACAACAAAATACATAGACCGCCATCCAACTGCATCTATGACTAATAATCCACTCACGGGGATATCATCCGAACACCCCATGAGTATTAAGTTGCGAACAACAGATAATTGCATTAAGCAATGTGTGTAATGTAAACAAAGCATATGCCCTCGAGCATATGAATGTTGTTTTCTCCCTAGTAGCAATAGTACATCTACAACCTTAGAGGTTTCTGTCACTCCCCAAGGTTAAATAGAGGCATGAACCCACTATCGAGCATAAATACCCCCTCTTGGAGTCACTAGCAACTACTCGGCCAAGATAGCTACTAACAACGGAGAGCATGCAAGATCATAAACAACATAGAGATAACATAAGATATATTTCAGTATAGCAACTCAATCATAACACCAATATTCATCAGATCCCAACAAACCAAACATGTAGAATTATATAACGGTGATCTCAATCATGTAGGGCAGCTCATGAGATCTAAACATGAAGCACATGGTGGAGGAGACAACCATCTAGCTACTGCTATGGACCCATAGTCCAAGCTAGACTACTCACTCATCGCTCCGGAGGCAAGCATGGCGATGAAGAAGACCTCCGATGGTGATTCCCCTCTCCGGCAGGGTGCCAGGAAGAGCTTCTGGACCCTCCCGATCTCGGGTCGACGACGGCGGTGGATCGCGATGTGTTTTTGGAAAACTGATCGGGTTCTTAGGTTTTTTCCGTCGGGAGGTCTTTATAGGCGAAGGGGCATCATCAGAGGTGGCCCGAGGTGCCCTCACACATAGGGGGCGCGGCCAGGGCCTGGGCCGTGCCGCCCTGGTGTGTGGGGCCCTCGTGGCCCCCTCCAACTCCTCTTTGGATCTCTGGAAGCTTCTGGGAAAAATAAGACTTCAGGAACTTGTTTCGTCCAATTCCGAGAATATTTCCTGTGTAGCACTTCTGAAACACAAAAACAGTAGAAAACAGAGAACTGGCACTGTGGCGACTTGTTAATAGGTTAGTTCCGGAAAATGCATAAAAGTGCCACGAAGTGTAACGAAATAGTAGACAAATGGTGTAAAAACAAGCATGGAGCATCAAAAATTATAGATACGTTGGAGACGTATCAGTTGACCGACCCAGACCCGAGCCGGTCTAGCTTAACCGAGCCAGGTGGGCTGGTTGGGTCTAATGGGCCAAAGCCCATTTGGCAAATCAAATTCAAATTTCAAATTTTAAATGATGTTTTCTTTTGAATTAATTCAAATCCAAAACTAAAATAACACTATTTCCTTTAACCCTATAAAATAACTTTCTATTCTTTAATGAATTGAATACTGGAATAAAATCATATTTCTTATTCACTTCTTAACTCACATTTTTTAAATCTTTTAATTTCTATTTTCCAAAAATCCTAATTGTTTTTAATTAGAAGTCTTGTCTTTATTAAATTAATCTTTTTTCTTTTCAAATAACTTTTATAGAAGTTTTATAACTTAAAAGTTGATCTCAAACCTTAATTAATTGTTTTAATACATAATTAGGGTAAAACACACCAATAGAACTTTGTGTTGTATGAAAACACTTTAACCATACCAAGTCTTGGGTAAAACACACAAATAAGAAAACAAAGACAAAGAATCACCATGCATTGCATATCATTGCACATAGCATCCATTTGCTTCTTTAAACATTGTCCTTACCGGACAATGATTGAATTCTTGTAGAACAAGGAGATCAGGAGTATCGCCAAGTATCCGACTCCATTACCTTTCAGTCACAAGGCAAGTTTATCTTGCTCATATCTCTTGATTGCACTGGATTTGAAACTTCTTGCAAAGTGTTGACTTTAAACTCTAACATTTCAAAAGGGATGGAAAACCTATTTTCATAAGTAATATGACTAGTGGTTATCGACCAGTGGTGATAACCTAGGAGGGATGGCAGGTGGAACCACGGTAAGATTGTGGTGGTGGAGGTTCCACTTGCACGAGAAAGTAAACCTAGGATTAACTACCAATACCGCAGTTATTCTGGCGCCGTAAAAACCGTGTCGTCCAAGAGACTTGGAATGGGACGGGAAAGTCAGCTGTATCTTCTCTCGTTCGCATGTCAACGGGCAGCCAGATGCCGGTCGCGGTAGATCTTGCGAGACTACTTGCATATGGGTGGGACACCTAAGTTCTCACGACACTGGTGTCTATGATGGACCGCAAGGGACGCCTAGGTACTTCATCGTTGGGGGTGAATATCAGGGGCACAACCTGCTTGCGTGAATTGGGTGGGCATGCGTTGTGCGGAGAAGATAGTGATTGGCTTGGATCAATGACTGGGCCCCACACCATGGAAGTGTGGACGGGAATGTACGCCCGGTTGTGCAGTAAGGTTTTGATCTCTTTTGGAAGGACACACCTCTGCAGAGTGTAAAAAGATGTGACATGTTACCCCTTGTTCCGGGAAGGAGCTGTGAACGCGGCAGGAAAGGTGCTCTCAAGGCACTAATACCCTGTGTTGGCTGTTGGGCATAGTTTTCTTAAGTAAAAGCAATCTTTCAAGAAACCTTTGATAAAACCTTGCATTGGCCTATGACTCTTTTGGGTCTATGGCAGTAGTTAGTGCATATCACACAACTTCTTTCTAAAGAAACTTGCTGGGTAACGCGCGTTACTCACCCCAATCTCTTAAACCCTTGCTAGACTGTGAAGAGCTTGATGAGGCAACTCTGAACGCCATCGGAGGCCAGCAAGACGTCTTCTACGAGGAGCCAGATCTTTCTCGCGGAGTCGAAGGCGTGGATTACTTCATACGCTACGGAGCGTCTTTCGACGAGGAATCAGAGTGAAGAAGTACTAACTATTAGAATAGTATCGTAGTCGTGGAACCGAGCAACTGTAGAATAGGAATAAGTTGTTGAGTTCTTCACTTGTTTAATTATTTGAAGCTTTCCAGTTGTTGTAAACACTAAGCACTTGAGGTGTTCTCTCTTGGGGAGCACTTCGTTATCATCATGCTTTGGTTTGTAATAATATGAAGTTCAGTTTGTATTTGGGCCCGCAATGTTTCTGCTGTACCATTCTGAGGGATGTAATACTTGTGGAGGCTTGTTCCGCAAGTGTTATATCAACGACTTGCATACTACAACATGCAGTGGTATGCTGGGTCACCGCATGATAGAATAAAGACAATGTGCATATGTCGAGAGGATCACTATGAGATTTACTCTGGGCATTACAACAAGATACATAGACCGCCATCCAACTGCATCTATGACTAATAATCCACTTGTGGCGAATCAATCCGAGAACTCCACAAGTATTAAGTTGCGAACAACAGATAACTACATTAAGCAAAGTGTGTAATGTAAACAAAGTATATGCCCTCGAGCATATGAATGTTGTTTTCCCCTAGTAGCAACAACACATCTACAACCTTAGAGGTTTCTGTCACTCCCCCAGATTAAATAGAGGCATGAACCCACTATCGAGCATAAATACCCCCTCTTGGAGTCACTAGCAACTACTTGGCCAAGATAGCTACTAACAATGGAGAGCATGCAAGATCATAAACAACATAGAGATAACATAAGATAATATTCAGTACATCAACTCAATCATAACACCAATATTCATCGGATCCCAACAAACACAACATGTAGAATTACATAACGGTGATCTCGATCATATAAGGCAGCTCACGAGATCTAAACATGAAGCACATGGTGGAGAAGACAACCATCTAGCTACTGCTATGGACCCATAGTCCAAGGTAGACTACTCACTCATCGCGCCGGAGGCAAGTATGGCGATGAAGAAGACCTCCGGTGGTGATTCCCCTCTTCGGCAGGGTGCCGGGAAGAGCTTCTGGACCATCCCGATCTTTGGGTCGACGGCGGTGGCAGATCGCGATGTGTTTTGGAAAAGTGATCGGGTCTTTAGGTTTTTCCCGTCGGGGGGTCTTTATAGGCGAAGAAGCGGCGTCAGAAGTGGACCAGGGGGCCCACACCATAGGCCGGCGCGGGCCAGGGGTGGGCCGCGCCCCCTGGTGGTGTGGCCACCCTCTGGTCCGGCTCCGTCTCCTCTTCAGTTTTCTGGAAGCTCCGTGAAATATCTGGATGACTGGCTTTGGTTTCGTCCAATTCCGAGAATATTTCCTGTGTAACTTTTCTGAAACACAAAAATAGCAGAAAACAGGGAACTGACACTGTGGCATCTCGTTAATAGGTTAGTTCCGGAAAATGTATAAAAATGCCACAAAGTGTAACAAAACACTAAACAAATAGTGTAAAAACAAGCATGGAGCATCAAAAATTATGAATACGTTGGAGACGTATCACATATTACACTAACGAGCCAGATGTGCTTGGTAGTTGTTCATAGTTTACTCATTTAGATGCTCCAAACTAATGTGTATTAACTATAATAGCCTATATGCACGCTTGATGGTAAACTGTGACCGCCTAGACCACGCCTAGGACAAGCGAATGTCAACCGCCTCGCTTATGCCTAGCGCCTTTTCCAACCTTGATCTCGCACACTAAAAGTTATGCTTAAGCTAGATAAAGCTTTCTTTATATCCTCGATCTACTGACATATTATTGGTAGCAGATCCGATCTTGTCTATTCTTCCTCATTACAAATCCTGACAACTTCTTTCGCATCACTCTCTAATATTACCCAGTGGTAACCCAGTTCTCGGTCAAGTATCACAGAATCTCAGATAGCAAGGGCCTCCATCAATGGCGCAATGGCTGCATGCTCATACCTGTGCTTGTGTGAGTGTTCCTTGATGATCTTGCACTATAAGGTATGTGCCACTTGACATACTAGTATCCATAAAACTAGCATCAGTATTAATTTGTAGCGTTCCCTCTTTTGGAGGTTTCCGTTGTATCTTTGGCTTTGCTTGTTTCTTCATTTTGTCCTTCCCCGCAAAGACAAGATCATGTGTACTTTCCACCACCCACCGGACAGATTCAGACATAGATCCCCCAGAATCTCCATGTTTTTGAGCGTTTCGTTCTCTCCATATAGCCCAACACCCACATAAAATCTGATTAGCCTCCTCTTCCTTGATCTCCTTGCTATCAACCATATCCTTGGCCCAAGAATTTGGGTGGAAGGGCGATATCTCATTTGAACATCATTACACATTTCTTGCCAAAGGATTCTTGCCCAAGTACATTCGAAGAGAGCATGCTAAATTGACTCTTCATCAGCCCCACAATCCTCACATCGTGTGATTGTTTCCAAGGGTCTTCGTTTCAAAATTGCCCTACTCGGGACAAATTGTTCTATATCTCTCCACCAAAACGACATCACCTTTGGAGGAACCGGCAAACTCCATAACTTCTTCCAGCAAGGGTCTTTAGAACTGCTAGATCATGGAGCTACGCAAGCTCTCTTGATCGACTCAATTAGTCGGTAACATGAACTCACAGAAAAATTACCACCGCGTTCTCGCGTCCAAGCCCATTCATCCTCATTAAACCTCCCCAAAGGAATTCTAGCGTATCGAATCTGTCTGTTGCAATGAAATTTACCTCTAATTTCTCCTCGGACCAGCACATATGTTCCATATCAATTACTTCTTGGACCGTTGTAATCTTTGCCTCGAGAGGTTTAAACAAAGGTCGACCATTCAAGTTGGCTAGAATCCACGGGTCATCAAAGGCTCTTATTGTCGAACATTTTGAACCATGACAAGGTTTGAAATCATGCTAAAATCACATTTTGCAACCCCAGGCTCCATAGAAAAATACCCCATGTTCGTATCTAAAACCCTAGCCAAATCACATTTTGCATTTTCAGCCCCCACAACGCCAAATTACTCCTTTTTCATACTCACAACCCTAGCCGCCACTCTTGATCTCTATCTATTCTCCACCGCTAAATTCCCCTGTCCATATATTCGGCAAACATTTATAGCGTACCTTCCAAAGATACACCCAGCGAGCACAACAAATACGTCTCCGGCCCAAGAGAGAAACCGTCTGCAGCACGACGCGCAGTCGCGGTTAGAGGAGAGGAGAGAGAGGAGGGAAAAAATTGGAGTAAATTACATTTTCATACCACAATTGGGGCTAGGGTAACAAGTTAGTACCACTTTTGTTAGAATTTGCTAATTCGTACCACTATTGGGGCAAGAAACAACAGACTGCGCAAATATAGAATTGACCACGTTTTGACAGCCAAACTGACAAACAGGTCCCACCGTTCAGGGTGACGTGGCCACGCACTGGGTAAAGACCGGTCAGGGCTCACCGGTTGACTCGAGCCACTCTAGTCTTCCCCGTTCTGTGGCGATGGAGCAGGCGGCAAATCTCGGCGGCGGGGCTACCGGTGGCGGGGCTAGCGGCGGCGGGGCTAGCGGCGGTGGGGCAACCGGCGGCGGGGCAACCGGTGGCGACGCTGTTGGCGGCGGGAGCGGCGGTGGAGGCGTCTTCGACGACCTCGACGAACTGTGGCCGGCTCGGCCATCGTCGGCGGCGGCGACGCTTGCGCAGGTTTGGGTGGGGAATCCGGCATCGAGCTCGCGATGGACTTCTGGATTAGCTGGAGTTGAGTAAGTTTCTATGTCTCTACTCCTGGATTGATATGCACCGGGGAGTTAGGGTTAGGGTTTACTGAATTTGGTGTTTTCATTGCTCTGTAGCTTGGATCCTGAAATCTGGCAGTTGAGAATTCATTTAGATGGAGTTGATAATTTGGAGAGGACACTAGCCCGTGATGACATAACTTACATGAATATTCTTGCTCTGATTGAGACCCAAGGATATAGTATGAGAGACTCAATTTATTGTGTCAAGGAGGATGGCAAAGGGTTAGAGGGGATGGAACTGATGGAAAACAATGAGCAGATATATGAATTGCTTGCGAAACTCGAGTCAACAAAGGTTCTGAAATTGCATGTACAGCGGGGTAGACCACCTTGTGCTAAGAAAGTAATTGCAGAAAACCTTGCAGGACAGCAGCATGGATCATGCTTAATTAATTACCAAGATGCGGTGGTGTATGATTTATCTCCCCCTGTTGTGTATGCTGTTGATGATGATGGCCAGGTATTTGAGAGTCAAGTTGAAAGCAACAATCCTTATATGTTGTAATGGACGAGTTGTTCGCCTTACCGCAGCTATTTTCGTGATGTAGCTATGTTGTAATGGACAAGCTGATTGCCTTACCATAGCTATTTTGGTAACCTGATGCTACTTTGCATATAATGCAAATGAAGCCGATGTTACTTTGCATATAATCCAGAACCTGATGCTATTCATGTTAAATTCAGTCTATTGTCTCTTTTCTTTGTAACATGATGCACTGGTTCCTGCATTTTGTGAGGTGTTGAAGGCTGATCTGCACGTGAGTGCAAAAAATCTGCAAGAAAACCTGAATTCCAGCTTTGTTGATGGCTTAACCTGGCATAGTGATGATATTCATGATTAAATTCAGTCTACTGTCTCTTTTCTTGGTAAAAAAAGAATTGATAGAAAGAACAAGTGGTACAATGATACATTCAAACATTGTTCACAGATGGTACAACTCAAACCTGATACATTAACACATTGATTGCTAACACAATAGCATTCACTTACTACTACAAACACCTAACAGGAGACCTACCAGGAACACAATAACGCACACAACATACAACACAAGACTGTCATTTTTCATACTATTTTT
The DNA here is from genome assembly GCA_007115705.1 of Dactylis glomerata. Taxonomy (NCBI): domain Eukaryota; kingdom Viridiplantae; phylum Streptophyta; class Magnoliopsida; order Poales; family Poaceae; genus Dactylis; species Dactylis glomerata. The sequence goes on along the minus strand of QXEO01000156.1, from coordinate 620,273 downwards.
TCTGCATTTCTTAAGCTTGCTCTTTGCTTCATCAGTCTTGTTCTTGTACTCACTAATTATGTCGGCTGTTTGCAACTTTATTTGCATCATTGCATTGACAGCTTTTTCCTTCTCCTCCAATGCTTGCCTCAATTGCTTTTCAATTTGTTTCTTCTCATGTTTGCATTCCTCAAGCAAAGACCACAACTTCAAAAGAGCTTTCTTTAATGCTCCAGACCACTCCATATCTACAAACTTGACATACCCACAATTCCCACCTTCCTGTAAGAAAACATGAGACATATCAATTTGCATCATTGCATTTGGCATCTTGCTCAACGAATTTCATCAAATCACTACAAAATACTCACAACTCCACATCCCAGGAATTTTCTACCACAATCTGTGCCTTCAAAAGCCACCCTTCTACACAAGGGACGACGATGATAACACACCAGCGTCTGATCATCATGCTTGCCACAAAAATCGGAGTCATACACTGACTCGGGACTCTGGCAGTGCAAATGGATGAAAATCAACCTCAAATTCCACTAACCAGGACCAAATTCCTATTTTTTTGCATGAACTCGATGAACCCTAACCCTACTACTGACCTCAGTTTCCAGGCAGAAGGAAATGCTGTCCTCGCTTGATGCACTGCTCCTCGAGACCATGGCAGCGGCGTCGGAGATTCCGGGGCGGTGGGGAGATTCTCGGGGGCGGTGGCTGCAGGGACGGCGGCGATGCAGCTCTCGGAGGCGGCGACAGAGATTCTCGGGGGGCGGCGGCGGAGATTCTCGGGCCGGCGGCGACGGGGACAGCGGGGACGCCGACGGCAGTGGCGGCGAAGCACGCTGGCGGCAGTGGCGGCGAAGCACGCCGACGGCGAGGACGGCGATGTCTGGGTGGGGAACGGGAGGAGCGAGCGAGCAACGGGCTGGCTCGAGTCAACCGGTGAGCCCTGACCGGTCTTTACCCAGTGCGTGGCCACGTCACCCTGACCGGTGGGTCCTCTTTGTCAGTTTGCCTGTCAAAACGTGGTCAATTCTATATTTGCGCAGTCTGTTGTTTCTTGCCCCAATAGTGGTACGAATTAGCAAATTCTAACAAAAGTGGTACTAACTTGTTACCCTAGCCCCAATTGTGGTATGAAAATGTAATTTACTCAAAAAATTGAGTAGAAATCCCGTTCATCGCTATCTCCCTCCCACACAACCCCGCCTCCTTGTTTTCGTGCTCTCGGCCACACCCCCCCAACTCCCCTCCCGCCCCCAAACCCTAACCGCCTCCCCCCGAGCAGATCTTCCCGCCGCTCTCCCGTTGGGGCGGCGCGCGAGCCTCCCCTAATGGCGACGGGGGGCGCGCAGGTGGAGGTCGAGCGGCGGCTGCGCGAAATCGGCGCCCGCCTCGACGCTCTCCCGGGCTCCAACAAGGAGATTCTCTCCCTGGTCGAGGTGAGCGCCCCCGCCCAGCGGATTCGAATCCGTTGCTTGCTTTCGCTGTCGTTGTGGCCATTGCTCTCGTAAAAGTTAGGTTTTTTATGGATAAAGGGCAGAGATTTATTTCCACTTCGAATCTATCACTTGCTTTTACTGTCGTCATTATCATTCTTCTTCTGTCCGTCAGTTTCTTTGATGTTTAAAGTGGGGATTTATTTCCTCCCGGACCCTGCATAGAGAATCGACGCGCACAGCCGCAAACGGGGTGCCCAGTTTCGGTTAGATAGACGGAAGTTGTACAGGCTAAAATTTACCGGTAGATTGTATCTGTACTCTGCGGCCTACCACCCTAGGTCTAGCGGGTTACTCATATTTTTTGAAGGAAAAACGGTAGCAGTGCTACTGCATATACCTACAGATTTTTGGGTTTATGAATACAAGTGTGCAAGAGAATTGTACAAAAGAGAAAGCTATACTATTGCTAAAATTAAAGAAAGTTCTGAAACCAGGATTCAAAGAGCGAATAGTCCTTTCTAGTAGATCTCTGATTTTCAACCACCCCAATTTCTCATTTAAGGTTCTTCTGGTTCTGTAGATCTTAGGGCTGATATTCAGAGAAAATGAAGGCATTCCCGGTTTCCCAAAACTGGTTGCTCATATAACTTGTTACAGGAAGTACTTTCTATTGACACTGCTAGAAACTTACAATTGCTGTTTCGTTTATGCAGGAGGCAGAGATCTGGTTGTCCAGGGTGGATCAGTCGCCGCCTGGGAGCATGCTCGAAGCACTCAAACCCACCATGGATGCCCTGGTTAACAAGCATCTGCTGAACCACGCTTCCCAGGGCATCAAGGTTGCTGTCGCCTGTTGCTTAACTGAGGTTACCAGGATCACTGCACCAGAACCCCCCTACGGGGATGACGTGATGAGGGTGAGTCTTTTTTTCTTCTTCTTCTTCTTCTTCTTCTTCTTCTTCTTCTTCTTTGCTTGATGAAATGGTGTTTGTCTACACATACTTACCCTTCTTATTTACCTGCCTCAGGATGTTTTCACAGTAGTTGTGCAGTCTTTTGCTAAGCTGGATGAGATGGAAAGCCCCTTGTTTGCCAAGAGGGTTTCCATGCTCGAAACCGTTGCAAAGGTGCGATCTTGTGTCCTGATGTTGGACCTTGACTGCGATGACCTGATACTGGACACGTTTAACCATTTCTTCAGCACCGTAAGGTATGTAATGTATTCCTCTGTTTCTCTTTTAATTTTCATAGGTTCTCTATGTTTTGAGTATGGGAGATGCTAAAGGGATTAGAGAGAAAAGATAAAGCAGTTCTTGTCTTCACTTTGCACTAATATGGATGATGTCAAATGGATTAGGGAGGGGATATAAATTAATTGTCGTCTTCATTACTTTGAAAGTTACGTAGGATTTCCAATTAATATGGATGATGTTTAGCTTCTGATCATCACTTGTCCAGTTGAGGCCACATCATAAACACTCCATCAATTGTTTGCTATTTCCTTCCTTGTTATCAATTTATTGATTTGGAGCTTGTAATCATTTTGGCTCGAAGATAATAAATGTTTAAATTACATATGTCGACTTGAATTGCTTCAGATGATAGTTGATACGGCATCTCAGTGTTTTTATGAATTGGGAACTTGGTATCATAACAGATTGCTATTTCAAGAATCTCACTGTGTGTGTGTGTGTTTTCTTGTGCATGTTTCCTCTCTACGTGGCATGACTGCGTTTTGTGTAGTTTAGTTCTGTTATTTTGTTAACTGCATTATTGTTTCTGTCTCATTCATTTGCTTTCTTGATTTATTTCAGCTCAACACATCAAGAAAACGTCATTACCTCTATGGAAACAATAATGATGTTTGTAATTCAAGAGAGTGAGCCTGTCCATTCAGATCTGGCATCCTGCCTCCTTCAGTATCTTGAAAAGGAAAAGAAAGTAATGTCATTGCCACATTGTTAGCTTTAATGATATAACTCATTAATCCTTATTATCTTCACTAAGCTGTTTCAACTTCATTTTCCAGGATTCTCTTCCAGCATCTTTTATGCTTGCAGAGAGGATAGTAGGCCTATGTCCTGAAAAGTTAAAGCCAGTGTTTATTGAGCTACTTCAGGGTACTCCTTTAAATGACTATAGCAGAGCTGTTGCATCATTGGTAGAAGGTTCTCCAGATGCTGGAAGAGATGACGAAGTTGATGCTGTTGGAGAGGACACGGTTAGTAAAACTCAGTTTACAAAGCGTATTCAAATATTGATAAATATATATTTGGAAATTTTGTTAATTGTAGGTTGTTTATGTTTTCTGCCACAATCCACATACACTTGCGTTTCTGTATATTGGTGTTCAATGAGCAAGTCTGCTCTGCAATTTTCTTTTTGATTAGAATGGGCAAGCAGGGTTAGGGGGGTGCAATTTATTTTTTCTAGATTCTATCAAATTGTTTTGCTTTTGGAAACTGGGTTATACAACAGATCATACTTGAAAAGATTTGCACTCTGTTCAACCAATTCTCCTCCTTCCTTTTGCAACACGAAACCCTTGTACTTGTCATTAGCACTTATATCTTCAGCTTGTGCGATGTTCTAATACAGGTTTACATAAACATCTGAGTAAGACTCAGAGCTGCATGAGTTAGTCAAAAAAGATTGTGAGCGTATATCCTCTACTAATTCTGTTTCAGTGCACACGAAAACGGAATCTAGGAGAAATGTAACACCTGTCAGAGAATAATTTTCTTTTTTTTGACTAGAATGGGCAAGCAGGGCCTGGGCCTGCAATTTATTCTTCTATATTCTATTGGATTGTTTAGCTATTGGAAACTGTTAGGCTTGTTACTCACTGGATGTAACATAATACGTTTCTGCTATCTGTGCACTCATAGTGGTAGGAAAGGGACACAAACTGTTTTGAGAGGCATTTAATGGTATTTTTGTTAGGATCTATAGATTTTGGTTTCATGGACAAACATAGAATTTTGAACCATTTGAACTTTCAGTTTTTCTTTTAGAGTTCGAGCATATACCAGAAAAGATCAACTGTGATATTTCGTAGAACAGTTTGATGATTATAGTAGATTCCTCGGTGTTACTCGGATATGTTCTGCACCAAGTATCGTTATACATGTCAAAACCTTTTGGATTTTGATACTGTTCATAATACATATTTGGTTCGTTGTAGTGCCTGTAAGATGACCCACAGGTGTGTAGTGCACACTATCTAGTTAATGAGAATATATTAGTCAGAGTGGTAATTGATAAACGTAAAGTGTATTTCAGCCGTGGTGATAATTGAACTCTTAAGTTCTAACTGTGCAGGTAGCTCACAAAATTATCTCAGATGTCTGTTTCTGACGAGTCACATAGTGTATCTGAATTGGGTATTTCGTATCACCACTGTGCATATGTTCTAATTGCAGGAATCTTCAAGATCAGAGAAAGGTGTCAATTCCCCTGGTCAAGATGGAAGTCCTCCTGCAGCTTCGTTGAGCAATGGTGGCACTTCAGCCAACAAAATCAAGCCTCCAAATGGACCAGCTTCTTCTAAACAGAAGCCTTCTGATGTCAAGCAGACAGAAGTTTCTGATGAAGAAATATCTGATGACAAGGAAGCTCCTGAACCAGTGACAACAGAGCCTGAAAAGCTATCTGGTGTCAGTTCAAAGAAAAGCCGTAAGCTTGGTGCTTCCACTGAGTCCAAGGCGACTAAACGTTCTAAGGTTGTTAGTGACGATGAGGGCCTTGATGCATCTGGGGAGTTGTCTGCTGATGACACACCAAAGCCTGTTGATAGTACACCTGCTGTAGATAAACCAAGGCGAGGTCGACCTGCTGCAGTGAAGTCGCAGGAAAAGAAGGCTGTTGGTAAGAGCCAAGGATCAGGTCTAGAATCTAAAGAAGTCCGCTCTGGCAGTACTTCTGGAGGAAGACCTGTAAGACGACTGGCTAAAGATATCAAATTATCACCAAAGAAAACTGGTGAAGAAGAATCTTCAAAGAAGCAACCAAAGGGAAGTTCAAATCTGCGGAAAGAAGACACTCTCTCTGACGAAGACACTGATGAAGATCTCAATTCGAAGGTAATTTTCTCACTACAGCCGTTTAGGTGTTTGCTTTTGCACATAATTCATGCATGGGTATTGTTTGCTCAAGTATCGGATTTTTGCTTTGTCTATTCATGGTTTTCTTGTTTATGTGATTTTGCTAAACTAGATGGTTGGGAGGCAACACATCCTAACCTGCAAAATTTGGAATCTTGTAATGTCTATTGCCATCTTCTCTTGGGGTCTTTTGAACTTTTCTATTTATTGCGTTTAACATAGTTTTTTCCTGAATGTTAGTTACATTTTTACACCAAGTATGCTCTAAGTTACATCGAATTATAAAGGTCCAGTTTGCATTAGCAAATATTAACTTTAACAGGCAACTAATATTTTTGAGGATGTTATAATGGTCTAACTTGGTTATCTGCCATCACTATTTATCACAATCCAGGAAATGGTGTCTCCTAAATCAATGACCAAGACAGGAAAAACCAAAGGTCAAGCAGGCGACAGTGGAGTTTCAAAAAGGAAACGTGTGCAGGAAGTTGAAGAGGTATAATACTTTATTAATTATTAGGTGCATTCCAATTTCAGTTCTTAATGCCTTTTCCATGCTATTGTCAGGTTCCTCAGCCAAAGAAGAATAAAGTTCTTGACAAAAGTCTTGTTGGCTCAAGAATCAAAGTATGGTGGCCTGATGACAAAAGGTGAGCGCTACGACAATCTTACATAATTCTTAGGTGTAGGATTGTTCCTAACATAGTCAGTTTGTAGTCACTATAGTGTTTGTCACTGCTTTGATGTGGACTATGTGTTATAACTTTGTAATAGTCCTCTGTTTGCGGGGGGTTGGGAGCTGGTTAATTTTCTGTAGCTAGATAAGTACATTTTGGAAGAGATCTGTGGCCCGATCTGATTACATGTTTATGTATAGGAGATCTGTTTATTATAAGCACATGCATTGATCAAATCTTTCCTTGTTATATTGATTTCTTCCTAATTGTGGTGCATCACTCCATCCCTGTGCATAATGAGACACAGATCCATCCGATCTTCTGGCAAAACATGCATTTCCAAATTTCCGTTCATGTTTTCTATTCCCCTTGCATATGAAGCCTTTTGTTAGCTCCTGTGTTAGCAATCGTTTAGCTTTTTTCCCCTCCACTGGTATTGCACATTTACTAGCTAGCTGGAGTAGTAGTACTTATCTCTGGGCGCTTCAGCTCTTTTTTTGTCAGAAATGCCGCAGTGCATCATTATTTACGCTGTTAATTAACATTTCTAAAATGAAAGGCCTTGATGAGATGAGGATGGCACATGCTTTTTGCTAAGAACATTTGGGTTACGTTATTCGTTTGTCATAAAAGGCTGCAGTGCATTATCATTCATGCTATTAGCATTTCTAAAATGTTCTTATATCTGGGTGCCTCTGTTATTGTTGTCAGAAAGGCTGCAGTGCATCATTAGTTATGCTATTAGCATTTGTAAAATGAAGTCCTTGATGTGTTGTGCTAAAAATATTTTGGTACATTATGCATTCCTTCTTTTCCCCAAAGGTTTGTATCAATGGCTTGTTACTCTTTTTTCTGAATAAGCCAAAAAATCCTTACATGTGGAGCTATACACATACTACTTATTTGTCCTCTTAACTTTCTTTTTGCTAGGTATGTCTTACGTCATTTCCTGCATGAGTTATGTTAGTTTGTTGTTGTGGCTAGGTTTGAAGATGTTTCTTGCTCTGCAGGTTCTATGATGGTGTTGTCAAGTCATTTGACACCTCTTCAAAAAAGCACAAGGTTGTGTATGATGATGGTGATGTTGAACAACTGCAACTTGAGAATGAAAAATGGGATTTCATTGCTGAGGTATTGTCATGCAGACTGATGCAGTTATGCTGCTATTACCTCTTCTGTTTCTTTCTAATTCGTCTGCTGTCCTGCAGGAGCAAGACCTGAATCCTAATGCAACATCTGATATGTAAGCATAATATTCTACTCTGCACCTTCTATATATGCTTGACCTTTAGCTGGCAGTTTTGATCATTTCAGCACTTCAAATTATGTCGTAACTAATTATATTAACTGGGTTAGTAAAATTCGAAATAAGGTGCTGTAGCATGCATTCCTTTGGTTTTTCAAGGCACCAATGTTGTCTATCATTTAAGCTTAGGTGGATCACTAGATGTACTTGTCTAGATGGCACCCAGCCTTTGTTAATATCTAATTTTATGTTTCTGGCAATCTGGCATGACCATTTAAACAAATTGTTGGTTTGGGGTTTCCTGTTTTGTATTATCATGTTGCTTGTTTAGCAGATACTTCCATCTTCTTAAATAATAAAGTTGGTTTGTTCATACTGTTACCTTGTTTTTTCCGTTCTGTTGAAATACTTATGAATCAATATTAACTGATGTACTCCACACACCGTACGCCAATGTTACTTTATTGATACTCCTTTCCTGTTCATGATTTATGCTCAATATTGAGTATCTTCCCATTTTAACCAGGCCTCGTGGCAGAAGAGGTAAAGGGAATTGGGGTCAGCAGACAAAAGAAGGAAAGGCAGAAACACCTAAGAGGTAAGGGGGGTTTTAACGACATGCCATCTTGATTCATCTGACATGCCACAGTTTATGTGAAATTGTTACTTTGTTCTCTGCAGTAGCAAACAGGACAGCATTGAGGATAGTGATCTTCCCAAGAAAAGAGGGCGTCCAAAGGGTGTGCATTCCAGTATGTCAAATGATGATAGTCCTGTGACCTCAGCCAGATCAAAGGCGAAAAATGCAGAAAAGGATGCTGAAGAAACACCTAAAGCTGGCAGCAACCTTAAAACTGGAGGTGGGAGGTGGCCTCGATCCTCTGGCAAGGCAAGCAACAAGGATGAGGCTGGCAGCAAGCTCAAGGATTCAAAAGATGAAGCTAAATCCAGTGCTTCTGATGGATCCAAGTCAAATAGTCTTTCATCCAAAAGAAAGCCAAAGGAGAAGGAAGTGGAGTCATCTGAAGAGGAAGAGCCGGAGCCTGAGCCTGAGCCTGAGTCTGCTAAAGCATCAACTGGAAGGAAGGGCAGAAGAAAGTTGCGCAACTAGTTTCTCTGAACGTGCGGGACAGTCCACCCTCAACTGTCTGCCCAATCGTTGTTGGCATGAGGCAAGCTGACATGTGTTGTCTGATTCAACATGCTGAACCAGCTCGTGGTTGTTTTAGCCAGTCTCCGTCAGTGGTAGTAGTAGCTGTAATGTTAGGAGTTACTTTTATTGCTTGTGGTCGGCTTCGAAACGTTTGGAAGAATGGATGTTCATGCTTGCTGTGGTTCAAGGGTTTTTTCTCGCACTGTAATTTAGTTGGGCTACTCTAGTTTGAGAAGTTAATTTTGTAGCAAGTACTATCAAGTAGTATGAATGGAAATCACGGAAAGGAGTTGCCCAACTTCATGTCTGTTTTGCTCTGTTCAGCTATACATCTAACCTGTTGCGACCTATCGTATTTTCTTTGTTGAAGGTACCAACAATCAGGTGTTGGCCTTGTTGGTTTGTGCTGAGTCTGTGGCATGATGAGAAGGTAATGCAGTGTGTAAACTGCAAGACACTATTATCTGCATTTCTATGCTGACTGACATGGTGATTTTAGATTGCGATTCAACTATCAGTATGAGTGGACAAGTGTGTATACTCGCTCGACAGCGGGCCACCCGGCCCGGCTACAACCATCCCGCGTCTTAGCCTCGTCAAAGGCTCGATCGATGAGTGACGGAGCAGTGGGGGTGCTAACCCCGTGGTTTGGGATTGGACGCGGTAGTGGGCGAGTTACGTGACCTATGTAGGTCTTACAATCCAGAGGTGGTGTTCCTTTGCGAAACGAAGAAGAAGGACAAGGAGATGGAGAAATTAAAGTGGAGTCTAGGGTTTTCGCATGGGGTGGTGGTGAGTTCTGTTGGTAGGAGTGGAGGCCTTGCTCTTTGGTGGAGGGAAGGGGTGGAGGTGTCGGTCAGGCCTTGGAGTCAATATTTTATCGATGCCAAAATTTCGAAAGATGGCAAAACCTGGAGATTCACTAGAATCTACGGGGAACCGCGGACAGAGATGCGCTTCAAAATGTGGGATGCGTTGCGGTTTCTGAAAGCACAAGATGACCTCCCTTGGCTGTGTGCGGGGGATTTCAATGAGGTCTTAGCGCAACATGAGCATCTGGGCATAAATCAGAGAAATCCAAATCAAATGGCTGCGTTTCGGGATTGCCTGGAAGTGTGTGGGCTCTCCGACCTGGGGTATAAAGGCTATGATTTTACTTGGAATAACAGGAGAGAGGGAGCGGATAATGTACAATGCAGATTGGATAGAGGTACGGCGACTGCGTCGTTCCTTGAGTTATTTTCGTTCACTTGTGTGGAACACATTGCAACGGAGGAAACTGATCACTTGGCTTTATTGATTAAAGTGAGGGATGCCGAGACAGCTCGACCCCCCACTTACTCAAGGGGTTTCAAGTTTGAAGAAATGTGGTTGAAACATGAGGGCTTCGATGATATGATCAAATCAGCTTGGGAAAATCGCCGTGGAGGCCAACGAGGCATAGACACACTCTAGAGATAGCTCAAAGAGGTGTTGGCTGATATGCAGAGATAGAGCTTTGAAACTTTTGGTTCGGTTAAGGCGGAGATTAAAAGGCTTAGAGCTCAACTTGACGAGGCGAGGTCAGCTGTGTTACTGAATGGAACTTCACTGGAAGTTCGCGAGCTGGAGAAAAAGCTTCATGACTTATTCGAAAAGGAAGAGATAATGTATAAGCAGAGATCTCGTCAGGATTGGTTGAAGGCGGGTGATAAAAACACTAAATTCTTCCAGAACCGGTGCTCACATAAGAAAAATACGGTCTTGAGGCTTCGGCGAGAGGATGGCACTGTGTGCAAAACAAATGAAGGTATGCTTGAGCTTGCAAAGGAGTTTTATAGATCACTCTATGAGTCGGAGGGGTCGACAAATTCGGAGAGGATCCTGGACCTGATGGGCCGACCGGTGACAGAGGAGATGAATAGGGCCATGATAGCGGCTTGGACAGACAAAGAAATGTTAGTACCGGAAGGAGGGGAATGGAACAAAGAGAAACTGGATAATTGTTTCTTTGAGACTGATGTCGCCGACATCCTGAAGATACCTGTTGGTAGAGCTGGATCTGAAGACTACATCGCTTGGAATTACACCAAAAATGGTATCTTTACTGTTCATTCGGCATATCACCTCAAGCAACAAATCAAACGAGATGCACAGATGTGGGCGGGATCCTCTTGGAACATCGCGGAACACCAGGGCTGGCTCTCTCTTTGGACGGCCAATGTTCCGGGGAAGGTTAAAGTTCACTGTTGGAGGTTGGCTAGGAAGGGTTTAGCGGTGGGAGCGGAGTTGGAGAGACAGAAAATTAAGGGGAATATCAAGTGCTTGGTTTGCAACAGAGAAGAAACCTTGCTGCATCGATTCTGGCATTGCTCTCATTCGACGCAGGTGTGGAACATTCTCCAATCACGTACTTCAATGGACTTTGCAACGCCGCCGGGCAACATGCGATCGCATGGAGATTTCCAGTTCTGGATGCTGGACTGGTTTAGCCGCCTGAGTGAGGATGAACTGGCTTTGGCCATGATGGCTCTCTACAATTTATGGTTAGCCAGAAACAATGCCAGGGAGGAGGAGATGACCGAGCACCCCGATAAAATGGCTGCTAGGGTTTTGTCGCTTAATGAAGAATGGCAAGCGATGAAGGAAATGAAGACCCTGAAACCGGCTGTGGTGACGCACTGGTGTCCGCCGGCGGAGGGGTGGCACAAAGCGAATGCGGATGGAGCCTTCTCTAGTTCGGAGGGCAACGGCGGCGACGGGGTGATCGTCCGTGATCATCATGGCTCGCCCGTGGCGGGGTCGAGCGATTTTTTCCCCTGTTGTTGCGGATCCGGAGAGGGGGGGAGCTCCTAGCATGCCGGAGGGCAGTGGAACTAGCCAGCGCTGCAGGGGTCTCGAAGCTGGTCCTGGAAACGGATTGTGCAGGGGCGGTGGCGAAACTGAAGAATGCAGAGATGGACAGGTCCATCCATGGACCCATGATGGAGGAAATCAAGGAGATGCTACATCAGCTTTGTTATGAACTTGTTGTGTGTGGACATGGTGGTTTATTAAAAGGCAGCCGTATTATTTCTCAAAAAAAACCCCATGGGGATATGGGAAATTTCGATAGTTCGCAACCAAATTATAATCAGAGCTACATAAAAATGACAAAATCTGATTTCTATAGTAGTAAATAGTGCAAAATTTCAAAATCTCAAAATCGATTAGGCCTTTTTTTTTTGCAGATACAAATACTATAAGGAACCTTGGTTCAAATTTTACATGTTAATACTTTCTCCCGGCGGCGGGGGCAAACTTGCTCGTCCTCACGCACCTCCGCCGCCGACCACTCTGCAGAAGGCGTTCATGGCTCCTTCTAATCCAGCTCCAGTTGTGCTTGTTGCAGCTCTCGCTGACGACGTGGGCATATGTGGAGAGCCTGCTACCACGGAAGTTTCCATCCTTGCTGGTGCAGCGCTGCCTCCTTCGACTCTGCTTTGGGCTTCTCTGAGCTCTGACGAGGACGACCTCGATGAGTTGGATGAGTTGGCTCCACAGACGCCGTTGGCCTCTGCCAAAGGCGCTGTTGCTGCTCTCGACACTGATGGTGTGTGCCATGATGAGAAGGCACCAGCGGAACCCTGCGGCGGCCTCTCTGCCGCGGCTGCCACTATAGGAGATGAGGAAGGCTGGAAGCAGGTCGGTCGGGGAGGTCGTCATGGCTGTGGTGCTCCTCCTGAGCCATCGGCTTTGCTTTGGAAGGAAGGTCTCGAGCGTAGTCTTGCTGACGAGGTTTATCCCCGGCAATGCCCATGTCGAAGGGCTTTCGATCTAGGAAGCGTATTGGGAACCTGGCGAAGTCGACGGCGATCAGACGAAAGCAGAAGGACACGAGGATTTACCCAGGTTCAGCCCCCTCGAAAGGTAAAAGGCCTACGTCCTGCTTGTCTGACTTTTGTATTGAGGTGGTGGCGACGATGATGGTGTTACAATGGCGGCGCAGATTGGATCTGGCCAAAAGCAGAGAGCTCTAAGTTGTCGAGCGCTCCGGCGTGAGGTGGGTGGAAGTGATTCTAGGGTTTCGAAACCTCCCTCCCAGCCTTTTATAAGATAAGGCTAGGTCTCAGGAGTGTTTCTCAAGCCAAGTACAGATCGGATCAACCGAGACCTAATCTAGCTTGGACTCTTCGAAACTTCGCTTGTACACCAAGTAATACTCCCGGGCCGCATCGAAACACTGCCTTGACGGGCCTCGAAAGCCTTTCCTGAGACACCCCACCTGGACCGAAAACCAGGTAGGCGAATGTCGGGGGCCCATCTGTCATTCCTTCGTCAGTAGCCCCCGAGTGCCTGGGATAGCCGAAGACTATGTCAGGGACTCCTCCCGAAAGTCTTCCCAGCCGCACCCGACATGAGCACTTGGCCTGCAAAGCTGCAAATGTACAGGGGTCATTCGAATAATATGCTCGTTTCGATACGTGATTTTCAAGCCGCTCTCGTGTAGAGCCTCGAAAGTGTTAAGTTGGGTTTGCAGAGGGATGCGCATAACCGGCCTGAGACTCACGCCGGGTCTCAGTTAATTGCATTGCTGCAAAGACATACGGTTAGCTTACTCAGATTCGAGTCCCCCGACTCGAACCCGCGTGGGCTGGTGCTACTCCGACCCGAGCCGCGTCGGACTTACCAGGTCGGAGCCCAGTTCATTGTGAGGCATCCGATGCGTCCATCGGTGCAAGCTTCATACCGTAGGTATGGAAAATTTCCGGCAGAGCGCGTTTGATACGAATACCGGGCCATCCGATGTTGCAAATCGTGGACTTACCTTCGTATTTGACATACGGCATCCGAACTGGTATATGGCGACCAAAATTCGGGCATGTTGATTGAGGAGCGTTGATAGCCCGAAAGACAGGTTAGAACAAGAGGATTCAAAGGTCCGAAACTCGAACCCGAATCTCTAAAAGTGTTATTGGGTAGAAAGAAACAGCTCGAAAGATCGAAGCCCTGCCTCGAATATTTCGAGAGCACTGCTGGCCTGATAGAAGTAGCTCGAGGGGCCGAAGTCCAACCTCAAATATGTCGAAGGCGCCGCTGGCCCAAAAGAGATAATTCGAGGGACCGGAGCCCTGACTCGAATATGTTGAAGGCGCTGCTGGCCCGAAAGAAGTAATTCGAGGGACCGGAGCCCTGACTCGAATATGTCGAAGGCGCTGCTGGCCCGAAAGAAGTAATTCGAGGGACCGGAGCCCTGACTCGAATATGTCGAAGGCGCCACTGGCCCGAAAGAAGTAATTCGAGGGACCGGAGCCCTGACTCGAATATGTCGAAGGCGCTGCTGGCCCGAAAGAAATAATTCGAGGGACCGGAAAATTCCCCCAAAAGAACGAAAGACAGAGTCGTCGAGAAACTCAATGCTCATTCGAATGGCACAAAAGAGAAAAGCACAGAAGACCTCGAAAGAAACCCGATCGAGAGATCATCTGAGTGCAAGGGGTACATACCTTTGGGACTCGAAAGAGCCTTTGCCAGTTCTTACCCCTTGAGTCGAAAAGACAGCATTTTACCCTAGGGAACGCGTCAGCGCTGACGACACACTGCATCGAGTCGTCACCTCATCTTCTGCAGGACGGGCCTGAGCCTGCCAGGACAAGACGTGTGGTGGGCCCTCAAGCCGTGCATCGCGGCCGTTGATAGAGTTTGACCGCACGTCCCGCGCGTGGGTGAGAAATAACCGGCGCGGTTTCCTTGACTACCGTGCGTAGTGGACGCCGCGGTGCTCGCGTGCTGACACGTGGACGGTCGGATCAACCCGGCCGTTTCCACTTCGCCATGGACGGTTGAGATCTGACGTAGATCTCTAGAGCTAGAATAAATAACGGTGGCAGGGTAACAGTCTATCCCACTCCGCCGCCATCGTCTTCTTCCTCGCGCAGCATCCTTGTAGCTCTTCTTTTCCATCTCCATTTCCGCGATCTTTGCTGCGCCCTGACCATGGGCAAGAGGAGCTCCACAGCCGCCGGCGCCACTGCCGCCGCCAAGAAGGCCAAGACGGCCGATGCTGAAGGCTCCGGCGTTGGCCGCTGGGTCCAATCCAAGGTTGGCAACAAGGAGCTGACCCAGGCCGAGAAGATGGGCCTGCTGAAGAATGCGCCGGCAGAATCGCTCGCCGCCGGCCCGGAGATCGTTCCCCGGCCACCCCTCGGTTTCCGGGTAATCTTCATCGCCTTTTTGCTGCGGGGTCTGTCTTTCCCCCCGCATCCTTTTCTCCGTGGCCTTCTCTTTGCTTACGGGATTCAGCTCCATGACCTGAATCCCAACTCTGTTCTTCACATTGCGTGTTTTATCACGCTTTGTGAGTGCTTCCTGGGGATCGAACCCCACTGGGCACTGTGGCGCCGAATCTTCGTGATTCGACACCCTCTGCCCTATCAGACCGGCGGTTTCGGCGTCCAAGTGCGCCCAGACGTCGAGTATTTCAACCTCCAAACACCCGAAAACAACCCCGGGTGGAGGACGAAGTGGTATTACGCCAAGGACAAATCCTCCGACGGCGAAAACTTCGGACTTGAGGAATTCCATCCCACCGGCGTTCTTCGACCTCGCGTCTCCTGGAGGCACGACCTTTCGGACGAGGAGTTGAAGATTACAGAGCCGCTGATGGAGAAGATCCAACAGCTTCGAGCTACTCCGAAGAAGGAACTTTCGGGAATCCAACTCATCCGAACCTTCATCGAGCGCCGAATCCAGCCGCTCGCTGCTCGAGCCCACTGCATGTGGGATTACAGCGATCGCCGGGACTCGACTCGCATCTCTCAGGATGAGCTGCACGAAGCCGAAATCGACGAGTGCGTACGCGCCGTCACCAACATCAAGAAGAAGGATCCTGTGCCGAAGGTCTTCGGTGCAGTGGCCTTCAGCAAAGCCTTTCCCCGCACCGAGGTATGATTATGCTTTTATTCGAATGCTTTCTTCGTTTCTTAGCCGGATCGTCCAGTGTCGAATGCAGTCTTTCTCATTATGTAGGTGATAAACATAGCCCGATGCTATCCGCCCCAGCCAGAGATGGGCGAATATCCGGGGCGTGACTTCGCCGAGGTGCCTGAAGGGTCGGCCTCCGCTGCTCCATCGCCACCGAGGGCTCCGAAGAGACAACGAGTCGCGGACGTTGTCGAGGATTCGGAAGACCTTGACGACATTCACTTTTCTTCAGGGGATGACGACAATAGCGCTATCCCTGCCTCGCCTTTGAACTGCCGTCCTCCTCCTCGAACAGAGAAAAAGGTCCTTCCGAAGTTCGGGATCGACGCATCGTAAGTTCTTCTTTCGTGTAACTTGTGGTCTTGTTTTGATTTGGTTGTCCGATTCTAACGCTGATGATTGCTTCAGATCTTCCACCGAGGAAACGTCGACTGGTCCGGGGGATCAAGATCGATACCAGGTTCGACCTCATGACGACGCCCTTGAGCAAACGGCAGACTCACAGGAGAAGGTCGCTGATATTGTCGCCCCCGAAGTTGCTCCGACGAAGCCTTCGACCTCTTCCAAGAAGAAGGCGACGGAACAAGAATTCGTGCTTGTCTCCTCGTCCGGCGGGCCTTCCGGTCCTAGCAACCATGTAAGTCCAAAGACTTTCGACTTGCACTTCGCGTATTTGACCATTAGTAGCCCCCGAGGGCGAGTCGAAGTGTTCACACTTGGGCTTGCCCTCCGAAACATGATTCGAAGGTTAATTTGTCGCCCGACTTTCTTTAGCCCGTTGTTAGGGACCTGTCGAAGGTTTGCAAGAGCTTCTTCGCCTTAGAGGAAGAGAATCGTAGGCTGTCTGAGAAGCTCGACGAAACTCGAAGTGAGTAATGCCACCTTCCTTGTACAGTTCGCCTTTGCGTATGACATGATGCTTTTGTTGTTGAACATCTTCTTCTATTGACTAGGGATTGGGGCCCAAGCTGCTACTGATAAGACTTCCCTGAAAACTCAGCTGGACAATCTTACCACTGAGAATTCGGGTTTGAAGGATAAGGTTGCCGAGCTGAATGACGAAATCGCCCGACTAAAGGGCGAATCGTCCGAAGCTAAGGAGCGCGCGGATAAAAACCGCCTGGACGCCGAAGCCCGCGAAGGAGAGCTGACCCAGCGCCTACAATCTTCACTTGATGCCTTGCGTGGTAAGTTCTCAAAGCTTTTTCCGGAATAACTTTCGGGGCGAAAAGTCGCGTTGTGACTTAGCTGTCTGCTTGCTTGTGTAGCTGCTGCCGAATTAGACGCCGGAGCGATGAAAGGGCCTGCTGGAATCGAGTCCAGTATCGGATTTGCCGAATGCCTGAGCCGAGAGGTTGTCAACCTCTTAGCGCGGGTGCGGTCGACGCTGGTTCGCGTTCGGGATACTTCTGTACCCGACTCGACTAGCAACACCATGGCGGGAATCCTCGACGCTGTGGCGGTGAAGGCGGGTGGCGAAGATCCGTTATTTGCCGCAGTACGCCGTCAGGTAACCATCGGCACCGAGTCTGTCTTCTCCATGATGATGATGCATGGCGTGGAGTTCGATGCTGACAAGGTCACGAGCACATACCCAAAGGATAAGGACGGACGCGACAAGTCCGCCAAGACTTACGTCGCGCGTGCTCGTGAACTGGCTGCTCGAATGACGGGCTTCCTGGCCGATAGGAACGAGAAGCGTGCGGCAGCGAGGGCTCGGAAGCGTGGCGCATCCGCCGCGCCGTCTAGCAAGGCTGGTAGTTCGGCGTAGTGCAAGCAGTGCTTCTGGTGCCCAATTGTAATTAGTTTCGCTGGTGCACATCGAGGGCTGTGACCCCGATTAGTACTCTTTCGGTTGTAAAACTTGTGCTGCTGTTATGTTAATCTTCACGCCATTTGGTTGCCATTGCTTGTGTGTGATGTTCGGCTCCTCAGGCAGGATCCTTCGCTGACCTCTGGCGCTTGGCCTGTTTCGTACGAAACAACTGGCAGCACTGCTGGTGCCATTGAGCGAAGGGCGCCCTCCACGAGCGAGTTGTCTCTAATTCGATCGTTGCGCGATCAGCTCCAGAACGCGCAGCGCCAACTAAAGGTTGTTACTGCCAAGGTCGATGTTGCTCTTTCGAAGGCGTCGAATGCTGCGGACTGCGAGAAATTCCTTCTAGATGAGATCGAAAATCTTGGCAAATCACTGAAGTGTAAGTCTTCGAACTTCTTTCGCTGCACGTTGGCTTGGATCTGCAGGACTGAGTCTTTGTTCTCTTGTTCGCAGATGCGTGTCTTGACAGTGCAGCTGAGGCCCGGCGCGTAAACGCGCATATTATTGCTGCCCAGAATCATGCCAACTCCGTTGTTGATAACTTCTGGGCTGATCGATCGAAGGCAATGAAGCTGACACTCCTTCAGGATAGGATTGCTCAAGCTGGTGCGTTGGCTGAGACGAGCCGAAGTGCCCTTGCGCTGGTGCACCAGGCGATGTTTCCTCTAAATGATCAGCCCGAAGGTTTGCCGGCGCTGCTCGATCGATTCGAGAACGGCCATGCTATACATTCCTTTGTCCGGGCACATCTGCGCAGCGGGGCTGTGGTCGCACTTGCTTTCGTGCATGCGCACTACCCTGAAGTCGACCTAGAGCTTCTGAAGACGCCTCCGCCGTCGCCCAGCGGTCGCTACGACATGGAACGGCATTATGCTGCTTGTAGAAGTACCGGCGATTGTATCGCTCGACAAATTATCGTCGAAAGCGATCGTCAGAGGGCGAGTCGAGATGCTGCGGCACCATGAACTAGCTTTGTTGTTGTGTCTGTATCTTCACTCTGTATATATATTGTATACCTGTGTTTATATTCGACTTTGTTGAAAAGGCAGAGACTTCGAGCATCGATTAGGAAGGCGAAAGTTCTCCAGCGTAGGTCGAGAGAACGCGTCCCCCAAACGTGAGCTGATCGAGCGCGGCCCCAAAGCGTAGGCGAAGTCCTCGAGTGTGGGTCGAATGGCCGAGCCCCCGAGCGTGGGTCGAAAGCTCCCGAGCGTGGGTCGGAAAGCTGAGCCCCCGAGCGTGGGTCGAAAGCTGAGCCCCCGAGCGTGGGTCGAAAGGCTGAGCCCCCGAGCGCGGGTCGAAAGTCCCCGAGCGTGGGTCGAAAGGCTGAGCCCCCGAGCGTGGGCGAAAGCCCCCGAGCGTGGGTCGAAAGCTGAGCCCCCGAGCGTGGGTCGAAAGCCCCCGAGCGTGGGTCGAAAGCTGAGCCCCGAGCGTGGGTCGAAAGCCCCCGAGCGTGGGTCGAAAGCTGAGCCCCCGAGCGTGGGTCGAAAGCCCCCGAGCGTGGGTCGAAAGCTGAGCCCCCGAGCGTGGGTCGAAAGCTGAGCCCCCGAGCGTGGGTCGAAAGCTGAGCCCCCGAGCGTGGGTCGAAAGCCCCCGAGCGTGGGTCGAAAGCTGAGCCCCCGAGCGTGGGTCGAAAGCTGAGCCCCCGAGCGTGGGTCGAAAGCCCCCGAGCGTGGGTTGAAAGGCTGAGCCCCCGAGCGTGGGCGAATATGTTGACTCATGAAGTGAGGAACTTGAATTTTATTGCTTGGTGCCGAAGGCACAATGTTGGGCGCGGACTGCTGCCGACGCCTGATTACATAGTAGAGGGGGTAGAGGAGACAGCTTTGTTAGCTAAGGGTAGAAGCGGCGCAGCTGCGCGGCGTTCCACGGGTTGTCGACGTCTTTCCCCGTCTTTGGGTTGCGTAGGCGATATGCTCCTCCTGGGATGACCTCGTGGATGAGGTACGGGCCTTCCCATGGTGGCTCCAGCTTCGACGTGCTTGTTTGCTTGAGTCGGAGCACAAGGTCTCCTGGTTCGAAAGAGCGTCCGCGTACCCGTCTGCTGTGGTAGTTGCGGAGGCTCTGCTGGTAGACCGCCGATCGAACGAGAGCGACGTCTCGAGCTTCGTCCAGTAGATCTTGGGCGTCTGCTAACGCCTTGTCCGCGTCTTCTTCGTCGTAGACGGTGACGCGGGGCGCGCTGTAGCGCACGTCCGTGGGCAGCACGGCTTCTGCCCCGAAGAGCAAGAAGAAGGGCGTGTAGCCTGTTGAGGAGTTGGGCGTTGTTCGCAGGCTCCATAGCACCGAAGGCAATTCCTCGACCCAGGCGCCTGCTGCGCGCTTGAGGGGTCGAAGCAGTCGCTTCTTCAGGCCTCCGCAGACAAGTCCATTGGCCTTTTCGACCTGGCCGTTGGACTTGGGGTGTGATACCGAAGCGTACTTGAGTTTGATGCCGAGGTCTTTAGCGAAGCCCTGGAATTCGCCCGAAGTGAAGTTGGTGCCGTTGTCGGTGATGATGCTGTTCGGGACGCCGTACCGATAGACGATGGACTCGAAAAACTTGACTGCCGTGGTCGCCTCTTGGTTGGTGACCGGGGTAGCTTCTATCCACTTGGAGAACTTGTCCACAGCGACGAGCAAGTACGTATGCCCTCCTCGAGATGATTTGGGGAGAGGCCCCACTTGGTCGAGCCCCCATTGTGCGAAGGGCCATGCCACAGGGATGGTGTGCAGTTCCGATGCCGGTGCGTGCGGCTTGGTGGCGAACATCTGACACGCTTCGCAGTGCTGGACGATGTTCCTGGCGTCGTAGAGGGCGGATAGCCAGTAGAATCCGGACCGAAAGGCCTTCGCTACGAGGGTTCGGCTGCAAGCGTGATGACCGCAGGTTCCTTCATGGATTTCTCGGAGGAGGGCGA